>JANJGK010007345.1:17500-31872 GCA_039081455.1 Macrobrachium rosenbergii | reverse complement strand
AATCCATGAAATTTTCAGGTAATTCGTGAAATCACCAATTCGCATATGGACATTTGATCCCCGAGGGGCTAGTACTAAACACGGCTAAATGGTAATTTATCTACACTGTTTCGCCGTGTTTTAGTACTAGCTCCTTGGGGAACAAATATCCCTAAGTGCATCTGATCACACTTGATGCCCGAGGGCTAGTACTAAACACGGCGAAGACGCATTTGATCCCCGAGAGGCTAGTACTAACACGGCGAAACAGTGTAGATGAATCACTGTTTCGCCGTGAATTGGTGATTTCACGAATTCCCTGAAATGTTCAGGGATTTCGTGAAATACCTGGTTTCACAATCTTACTGTAACACACACACAACGCATATATATATATATATATATATATATATATATATATATATATATATATATATATATATATATATATATATATATATATATATATATATATATATATATATATATATATAAATATATATATATATATATATATATATATATATTATATATATATATATATATATATATATATATGATATATAAATATATATATATATATATATATATATATATATATATATATATATATATATATATATATATATATATGTTACTGTCAACATGCGTAATCAGTCATTACGCGTAATGACTGAAATTTCAGTCATCACGCGTAATGCACTTAGGGGACATTTGATCCCCCCAGGAGCTAGTACTAAACACGGCGAAACAGTGAGTCACCTACACTGTTTCGCCGGGTTTAGTACTAGTCCCTGGGGGGTCAAATGTATTTCGCCGTGTTTAGTACTAGCTCCTGGGGGGATCAAATGTCCCTAAGTGCATTACGCGTGATGACTGAAATTTCAGTCATTACGCGTAATGACTGATTACGCATGTTGACTGTAACATATATATATATATATATATATATATATATATATATATATATATATATATTGGTAAAAAGCTAACTAAACATAAAAAGAATAGCAAATACAAACTAAAAATGAATCACAAAATTACAAAAAAAATCAAACGCAAACATCAAAATAAAATGTCTAACGATACATTTGTGTACCAACTATGAAATCACACGAGAGCTAGTTGAATACCGGACGAGTTTTTATTCATTTCAGTGACTGAAATTAGAAAGTAAGTGAAGTGATGGTCTTGTGCCATTTCAGAGTCACTGGTTATTAGGAGGATGAAACTGGAACTGAACAAGAACTCGTCCGGTATTCAACTATCTACCTTGTGGTTTCATAGAGGTAAACAAATGGATCGTTAGGCATTTTTACTTTGTGTGCGCTATTTGTTTACAGTTCATCTTATTTATATTTTTATGTTTGCGTTTGATTTTCTGTTTATCAGTTTCGTAATTTTGTGATTCATTTCTAGTTTGTATTTTCTATTCTTTTTGTTTTGTTAGCTTTTTACCAAAATTTTTAGGAATACAATTCATTTTATTATATACATATATATATATATATATATATATATATATATATATATATATATATATATATATATATATATATAATATATATATATATATATATATATATATATATATATATATATATATATATATATATATACATATAACACTCATGTTCAATTGTTCAGTATATTTGTCTCACCAATAAATGACCTTTCGAATTATATATACGAATGTTTAATGTAACTGTCAATTAAATGGGGGAATAATGTTCAGCCACTGAGAGTTTCTAAGTATATCTTACCCGTATTTAAATGAAGTGAAATCCGAGAAGGATATAATGGTTCCTGTTCAACACACGGAGGGGGACAACGTGCACGAGGAGTACCTAAGATTCATATTTAATACAACATGTGAGTCGTAATGAGATCTCTTCCCGTGGCCGTTTTTCAAACTTTTTCAAATTCAGAAGATAAATAACATTCAGTTTCATGTATAAGAAACTTGTTTTCATTCCATACATTCCGGATGCTTCTAATTTTCAGAGTTAACCTATCTTTACTGATTAGTTTCTCTTCGTTGTCTATATTTTTTTTTTTATTAAAAACGCTGCTAGTTCTTTATTTAATAGTCTGACCTGTAGTAATCTTCAATTAAACAGAGCAGTTTTGGTTTTAACGAAGACTGCATGTGTCGAACTGAAAAGTTTTGGCGTCGCTCAAGAGAATAATTCTTTAGCAACATTTTAAAATGATCTGTGGCTATTAAAACTGGCGTCACACAATATTCTAATCTCAGAAGGCTGTTCATAGCTGTATTTTCCCGCCAGTATTTTTGCATGAGCATATCGTTATTATTCAAGCATTTCCAAACACGTATCAAGGTGTTGTATCACATGAAAGTATAAAACACATAACCACAGCCTAATCATCGAATTGCACTGAAGGGAAGTCAAAATAATTACTGCACAAAGTGGTATGCAGGAAAAATTATAATCGCTTGAGTGATTATGGTGGCAAGGCACCACTTCAGAGAAAGAATAATGAGCAGCGTAAGCTGAAAAATATCCCTGACAATTAACTGAAGACGAGCATCAACAGAGAGAGAGAGAGAGAGAGAGAGAGAGAAGAGAGAGAGAGAGAGAGAGAGAGAGAGAGAGGAGGACGAGGGGTATCTGATGAGCGGTTTCATTCCGGCAAGGTCCGGATTACCTCGCTGAGACCGTCCCGTTTTTCGCTCTTCTTTCTTTTTCTCTGCAGAATCAGTTTCACGCCACAACAGCCGAATAACAACCAATTACCGTACTTACTGCTTAGGTGAATAAGGAAACTGGATGTTAAAATAAAATGCCCATATCGTTCCCTTCCTAGCCAATCGGGGTACCGATCAGGTCTATCAATAATTGCCCCACAGAGGCAAGAAAGTATATTCTCGTATGTATGTGTGTGTGTGTATGTGTATATATATATATATATATATATATATATATATATATATATATATATATAGAAAGAGAGAGAGAGAGAGAGAGAGAGAGAGAGAGAGAGAGAAGAGAGGGAGAGAGAGAGAGAGAGAGAGAGAGAGAGAGAGAGAGAGATGAAAATGTTTACTCATGAAAAAATACATCTGCCCTTATTCTGACAAGAGGAACATGAAAGCAGTGGAAAGATGTTTCTGACACTGAGTGAAGACGTGCATCAACTGAGAGACATTTACCTAAGAAGAAAAAGAGAAAGACCTGGGCAACGATGACCGGGGGCGGGGGCATGGGAAAGAGGAGCAGTTGAATACACGGTGAGCGTTCGTTTCCGGTATCTTCAGTGCCCTATGGCTCATGTTCTCTCTCTCTCTCTCTCATGCCACAATGTCCCCACTCTCTGTTCGGAACTGTGTTCGATCCCCGAACAGTTAAAACGAAACAGGATGGGAAAGTTTCCTTCAAAATTTATGACGTATGTTGACCTATGCAGTGAATTAGGTACCCTTTTTGTTAGGCCATCATTTGTGGGCCGCAAATGGTTTTAGCCAGACAAACAGAGAGGAGAGAGAGAGAGAGAGAGAGAGAGAGAGAGAGATGTATGAAGAATGAGTGTTCCTTTAATTTTGTTTATTCTATCATAATTATGAACTGAGGGCCTCGAAGAGGTAATCTTCACTCCATCGGAGTGAAAGTTTTCATTGCATATTCCCTCCCCCCCCCCCCTCTCTCTCTCTCTCTCTCTCTCTCTCTCTCTCTCTCCTCTCTCTCTCTCTCTCTCTCTCCGTGAAGGACAGGAAGAAGTAACTTGAATCTGCGTCTCACAGGCGACCATTAAACCTGACGTCATTTCCGGCACTAACCTCGCCACCACCTGCCATGAGACCCCCGCCTTCCTTTCCACCTGTTAGGATGAGATTTCTCAGTAATATTTTTACCTTCGTTTCTCAGATGATGAATCTGACGGGTGTCGAAATTAATAGTGAATCATACTTCAGTCGGACATTTTAATAATAATGATTAATTAATAAGTTTAGAAGTGACTCATTGACACGCAGATGGAAACGAGAATGCATATTCCAAAGGGAAAAAGACCAATTCAGACATTTTATTGACTCGTTAAGGGCACATAAACGATATACATAATTTCTTTGCCAATGATTGCCTTAAATAGTATGGAGACAAGGCAACTATAGCAGAAGACGATAATTGATAAAATGATTACAGCTGCTGTTTATGATGACTGCATTTATGTCTACCGTAAAAGGTTCAACTTTTAATATTTTGTTATAACAGGTGAGGTAAGCAACGTTTAGGATTACAGACAGTTATAAAACACTAACATCAAAAATATTCTACGAACTCCAGATTATGTTATCACCATATTGGAACGCAAACGTTCACACACACACACACACAGTACATGCAACTAACACGTGCCCACACACATGGATAATTAACGCAAAGATGACACAGAATCACGAACATATTTTTAGTAACATACATATGAATATGCTTTACTGTGTACACGTAAACACACACATAAACATGTAAATACACACACACACACAAGCACACACATATATATATATACAAACATATATATATATATATATATATATATATATATATATATATATATATAAATATATATATATATATATATATATATATATATATATATATATATATATATATATATATACATATATAAATAGATATATGTAATATATCTATATACATATATATAGATTATATATACATATAGGCTATATATATATATATATATATATATATATATATATATATATATATATATATATATATATATATATATATATATATGCTTCCTTAGTATTAACACCATACCTACTTCATACCTCTTTCAAGTCAATAATCTAGGTCTTCCACTCCTCCTCTCTTACATTTCCGAATTATGCCCCCTTTTCACCGATCTATCTTTCTCCATTCTTTCCCAAGATCATCAACCATTTCAAAACACTGCCATCTATCCCTTCACCTACTTGCGTTATTACTACTATGTACGTATTTCCACACTTCTCACCCTTTCAATCCTTGATACAAGACAAAAGCTACACATTCAACTAAGCTTAACCTTTATTCTTCCAGATCCATAGGGAAGATTTGGCTCGAAAATCCCTTTATACATCTCCACGTTTTCTCCACCAGATATTATATCATTACCTTCCCAATCGTTTACACACACCTTCTTACATTCCTTCGCTGACTCATTTCTTTCATCATCCTTTACATTTACCCCACTTTCTGCTGACATTTTCTGCCGTTTCTCCCTACTTCTTCTTCTTCTTTTAATGTGCTTTTTTCCATTTGTATGGGGTAAGCACGATGCCTTCTTTTGAAGGAATTTGATTTGGCTTTGGGGTAGACTTTGTAGTCTCGATCGGCTGCCCTGCCTGTCATCGCTTAGACCACGGTAGCGTATGTACATGTATTGTACCAGTCACCAGCGCCCTTTTCTTCCAGCAGCGAGGAGTCGTTGCGCGGTTAGGTCGACAGTCGAGACGTGTGAGGTGTCTGTTATGTTTTTAGAAGATGTTGGAGTGGCTATGTTTGGTGTGTATTAGCCTGTAACACCCATTTGCTATCCCCAGTTAATACTGTGCCATCTGCAAACAGTAATTTCGCTCTGCATTCATTACCCATTTTATTATCGTACAATTTTCCTCTTACGTCTTATATCCTTTCTGCGACTTCATTTCTTATTCCATCAATCAATAATATAAAACAGCCAGGGGAGCAAAACAAATCCCATTCTATACTATCCGTCCTTAGCACCCATCACATTGCCTCGCTATCAATTATTTCGTATAATTTCTCTAGACTCCTATATGCCATGCTAACCTTTTTTTTTTTTGGTCATTTTTTTTCCACAAACCCTTTTTTTTTTTTTTTAGCCTAAATTAACACATTACTCTAACTATCCTTCTATCATCTGTCTAACTTTGTCAATCAAAATCACGCCATACACTTTTCCCGATATACCAGACAATGCAGTGCTCCTGTTACCTTCATCGTTATATAATGGAACAGTATTACTTTTGTAACCTTTCTCTCGTGTAAATATACCTCACATACTCTGGTCAGCCATTCGACCACACTTTAATCTCACTTGCAATCCAGCCAAATTCTGGTGCCATTCCATTCTTTAAGCGTTGATTGCCTCCTTTACAAAATACTTCCACAAGTAGAGAGAGAGAGAGAGAGAGAGAGAGAGGAGAGAGAGAGAGAGAGAGAGAGAGAGAGAGAGAGAGAGAGAGAATGGGCAACCCACAACTTTATTGACATTTTAATAAACTTTTCAAGTTATGCATCTACAAATACTATGCGATATAATAGTTTATTTGATTCTACAATCTATGAAAACATTCCGTGAGAAATACCGGTTTGGTGGTTAGGAAATTAAGAAACAAACTCTAGATTATTTATGATCTGTTAGGGCATCAACCAGCAACTGACGCACTCCGAACAACAAACCCTAAAACTTTCCAATAACCAATGGAAAGATAATGCCACAACCATGAGGATTTTCATGCACGTAACCATACGTTTGTTCAGTTTGCCGCTGTCGCTTTTCTTGGATGTACCATTATAGTAATGTTTATTTATATATTCATCAAAGGTTAAAATCAGAATGAATAAACACAAGGTAAAAAGCTGTATAATTACCAGTAAACTTAGTACATCAAAAAACAGCCACTAAAACTTACGAATAACTTAAAGAAAGAGTGCTATAAACATGCCATGTTAAATCACGCAAATGGGTTTAAATAAAAAAAAAATACAGATAAAAAAAGGGAATTAGCACGAACGGGCGCACGTACTAACTAAATCTGGAGCAGGCAGAGTGACAAGCAAACGCACCGTATCATAGGGAGCCGAAAATAGAATGCAGGAATATTTCTCCGCCATCATTATAATGAGAATATTTTGCACCGATCATAAAAACTCTCATTTGCCGAATCACTCCATTTAATGAAATAAACAACAATCGTTTTTGTTTTGAACAGGGGCTTTTAACTCTGACTTTTAATAATGAATCAAAATAAATGTATTTTTTCTCTTCGTTTGTTTGGGCGGGAGAGGAAACACATTTATTTAATTATGATTTTAAGCACTTTTTTCAATAATTGATTCACTTGATATCTCTGATGAGCCATTTGAGAGCATAGCAATTACATTTTACTCTCCAAAAACACACATAAAAAATATTAATGTGAACTGTCTATGATAAATCAAAGTGTAAGCCAGCATTCTTTTTTTAATGAAACGGCATTAAACATAATGACTTTTATACGAAATACCTAGTCAATATGCTGATCGTCACAAAGCTGTTTGTTGCTGTTTTTCATCCTTTGGCTTGTTACACACAAATAAGCTACATATTGACTACATATTGGCAATTACAGGGACTTCTCTTCACTCCTCCATATGCCGTATCACTATTAAGTGAATCGATGTAAGGAAGAAGACTGCAATCTTGAGACAACAGGGGGGGCCTTGTTTTAACAGGAGAATGCTGTGTTCATTACAAAAGATGCAACATACGGGGTCCTGAATAACTAGATTTTTAAACTTTTGTCTCTGTAATAACACGTTCGAATTCTATTAAATTTTCTGAAGATCAATTCAGATCAACATTCACAACTATATAAGATCGCCATTCACAATAAAAAAAAAGCTGTGATGAAGGAGGCCAGTTAATTAAAACCTTACTTTTGAGAGTTGGGGCAGTTGGTAGATCCCATCTTAATAGGGGCAACATCCTGTCATGGGAGCATTCAACTCTTCTAGTTGCTTTAACCTCTTGCTGGCAGACTTCGAACCAGGTACCCAACAGCTAATTGACTCCATTCTATAAAAGTTGTTGTAAATTACGGAAAACTGGTGGTAGAAACGCTTGTTCATGCGCTTCTTCTCTAACGGCATACATTGCTTCTACAGTGTCTGAATGCATAAACAAATATACTCTATCTGATGCCTCGATTAGCAGCGAATTGCTAAAAGGTGCCAGAAAGCTTGATCACGTGACACTGTCATTACACTCTTGTACTTACAATATTCATTTTATTGTAATATAAACTAACGTCAGCAACGCTATATGCAAATCTTTATTGCGCTGTCAGAGTACTAACTTGGCTGGTTTTACACAATAATGCCAGAACTGACGAACAGCCAGTATTTGTTGATACAGTTTACAAAAGGATCTCATTTTGGAATGTCAGGTTGCAAAGCAGAGGCTATAAGCCAGACATTAGTAATCATTGTAACCGACGCATTTTCATCCTTTAGACAAAAATATTACATAAAACTTTTTTGTAAAGAAATACTAATCAGAATGGAACAGTATGCAGTTGTTATAATAAACGCGAGAACACAAATTTATCAAAACGAAACACCACTGAGGTATTTTCACTGCTCTCACTTTATTGTAATTCATCTGTTTACAAGAATGGGAAGACCTACCAAAATCGAAGGTACCCACTTTATACAACTGAACTTTTTTCCAGGGCTGGGTAGGGGGTTCCCTTTCCATTCTCTTTAAGTATTAATGGATCTGTACTTAGATATGGAGAACTGATATTTGAAAAACATCAAGCGCTACGCTACAAAGTCATACTCTATATGTCAATCTCAAAATAGAGCTATAAGAGCCTATTCTTTGCTCTGAAAGGTTGGAAGTCATTCCACGGCTTTACCTGAAATGAAATTTAGTAACAAGACCGTCACTGACAATTTACATAAACCGACTTCTTCCTTTGTTAATTACAACAGAATGCACAATAAATCTTTGCTGTGATATATTTCTAAACAACATATAGTTAAAGTATTAAACATGTATGAGATATCTCTTTGTTATTTTAGAATGAATGACAAACACTTGAGAGTTCAGTTTTATATTTTTAAACGTCGAATGAAACTCTTGCGAATTTCAGGTACAAAGCCCACAAGGATATCTCGTTACCCCTTTGAGTTTAATGGATGAAGTTTAGGGACTATTATTATTATTATTATTATTATTATTATTATTATTATTATTATTATTATTATTATTATTATTAAAGTAGTTTAACCAGACCACTGAGCTGACTTTCAACTCTCATAGGGCTGGTCCGAAGGATTAGATTAAAATACCAGGTCCAGGCCTGAAGCCAAGCACTAGGACTCAATAGATCATTCAGTACGATAATGAACGAATTAAAATGAAATTAAAAACTGCCCATAGGCACATGCTCTCATACTGAAACACATACATACAATAAATACCTTTACTCAGGCTTCCTTACATACACACTAAAAAGGTAGATCAAAATTCAGAATATAAGTTAAGTAATATTTTAAAGTTTTGCTTTTTTTTTAAATTTGACAAATGTTAAAAGGGATTTCGTGTTTTTATTATTCACTTACTTTTATATTTTGTTTATTAAATAACAGTTCCTCATGAACATCAAAATCGGAACGACTAAAAATGTAAAAGATTGTGACAAAATTTCCTCCATTGATTTATTTCCAAAAGTTGACAGTTGCTGTTGGTCATACTTTGGACACTCACATAACACATGTCTGACTGTTATTATCACAATGCACTCTGAGCACTCGGGAGCCGTCCCACGTGGGCTATTCATCAAGTGCCCATGTGTCAGACGAGTATGGCCCTATTCTGAGACGTGTTAGAATTACTTGTCCGTGTCTCTCTCTCTGATATGATGAACTCCATTTTTTAAAATTAGGTAGCTTTCTTATACTCGAAGTAAATCAGATTTAAAATAATATTTCTTGAAGATAACAATTAGAAACAAGAAGTTTCATCCCAGGGCTCTTCAGTCTTTGCGAACACGAATAATTCGTTCGTTACAACTGCACACAACAAACTGCAGATTCCGTGGATTCGTTTTGTCCATAACCTCGAACCTGAAGCACATATTATGTGCTTCAGGTTCGAAGGTAAACTAAAAATAAAATTTATTCTTTATCTTTTGAAGAACCAAACTACCATAAAGAATACATACAGTATATATCTGCTTTAATGAATTGTCACAAATGAAGATGATGCCCCATGAATAACCACTTTCATTCCAAAAATTGGATTAAGAAATGTCTTTACACCATATTTCTATCTGGACTTCCAAACCATAACCGAATCTATTCATTCATTCACTCACAGTTTCTAATAATTTATATATCTGTTTTCCAGACTCAAACTCCGAATATCAGAATTGTTAACATTCGAGAAATAATCCGTTCTTCTTTACTTTTAAGGGTCATTCAATTAATATTAAAGAGATTAAAAATTCACGTTGTAGATTTTCATTCGCTCGTACTGTTCGTAAAGTATTGGTAATAATCTATATTTCTTTCCTTAAACTGCAAAGGCAAACTTAAGTAATGAAACTACTAACGACAAGTCTTTGACTTGGTGAAATTATTCAATTATCTCTTGCTAATTATTCATCATTGTTGTAAGCGCTAGGGTTAAAAAATTACTGTTTGTTCTTGTGAACTTTATACATACCATTAAAGATGCATTTTAAATTCTCATCTTAGCGAATTTTATTCAACTAATTTTTTTCTAATGTCTTGAGTATAAAGCTACAGTGAGTATACCTTCTAAGTATGGCCATCAGTTCTAATAACAAAATATGCAATTCAATCACTGAAAAACACAAACTACAAATATAAGAATGATGAGTGAGGAAACTGCATTTAATAATATTACCAACAACAACATTAATAATAACAATATTGTGTTTGCTTCAGATTTCCACGAATTTAAAACCCCTGATACCTTCTCAATACGAATCTCACATTTCTATGGGGCTACAAAGAAAACCAGACCTCAATCGATTTCTATAGTTCCCGCATTCACTTTCTAGATGCCAGATCAAGATATCTTTTATAAAATACCATTTACTGATAACATAAAACAAGACTAGATCACAGCTACGTATTTACACACAGAGAATCCTTTTTCTCTCTAGAAAGTTCTGTTACAATAAACAGACTTCAATTCAGTATCTACAAATATGTATATGCATATGTATAGGTATATATATATATATATATATATATATATATATATATATATATATATATATATATATATATATATATGCCAAGCTAACTTCATGATAAAGCATTAACTTCTCCTCAAAATGCACAAACTGTTGGACGTTAGTTGCAAAAAAAAATATAAAAAGGCTTTCGCGTTCAAAGACCCTGAACGGCTTCAAACTTCACGCACAAAAGAAACGACTACTGGTGTTCCTCAGAGTTAACAGTAGGGGCCTCTTAAGTTTCTCATTTACATAAATGATCCCAGAGCGTCCATTATTCAACTGAAAACTTTTGTTTTTACTGATGATAACCCTAGTCCAATTCCACAAGGACTCAAATTATGAAAGATGACAAAGCACTAATCAACATGTTTTTCAGCCTTCGTGTGTGCACCGGTCTAAGGAAGACGTCAGGTCAACGTGTACTTGGCAAACATTCATGAACAAACATTCAATTGTATTTATACCGACAAAGAACAATCCAAAAGTGCAAGAATTATTTAGCAAAAACCGAACAAAAGCTGAAGCTTGTGTTTTGGAAACCTCAGAATTTTTAAACGTGGAAATCTTGCAAAAAACGTGTTCTCTAGCAACGACGCAAATCTTCAGAGGAAATTAGAGCTTTCCCTGTGTCCTGATCAGAATAAACAGCGCTGACTATGAACTTGTATTTCAGATAAGGACACCAAAGCCTTAATCTGAGCCTTATTCAACAGACCTTTGATGTAAAATTTTAATAACATAAAAAATACCAGTGGAATGATTCTGAAAAATTACTGACCTAAGATATATGTAAGATTCAGAATCTAAATTCGCTACTGAATAACAGAGTTAGTTTTGTAAATTCATAAAATTATTACAAGAAAAATTTTTTCATATATATATATATATATATATATATATATATATATATATATATATATATATAATATATATATATATATATATATATATATATATATATATATATATATATATATTCACATACATTATATGCAGTATAATATATATATATATATATATATATATATATATATATATATATATATATATATATATATATATATATATATATATATATATATATATATATATATATATATATATATTCAAATTAACAGCAACAAAAAACTTAAAAATTATTAAAAAACTTTTCCAACTTGCTGTTCAATGGCTAATTAATAAATTCTACCGCAGAAGTTCTTGTTTCGACTGCTATTTTAATAAAATAATCCATATTATTCGCTTATGAGTCCATGTAAATGCGTTTATTTATTATCCTCTTAAGACGACACAAATTCAGAATATTCTCTTAATTCACATTACTAGATGAAAGCATCCTAATGGAGAATGATGTTAGAAAGTTAAATCGACACATCCCCAATATGCCCAACGAAAATAAAAGCTAAGTGATAATAACCGATTTTTCTCTTTTATGAATATTGTACTTCATACCATTCATGCCGTTACGAATGAAATACACAAACAATGAATGTAATGAAATTCGTCTACAATGAAAAAGCCTTCATAGTTAATCTCCTGTGATTGTTTTACAAAATATGAATAGAAAACTTCGTATTAAAAATTCGGTGATTTTCCAGTGCTTGCATTCAAGGAAACTAGTTTATATATTCTTCCATATATGCACGTAGACTGAAGAGTGTTATATCTTCCTGTCATTATTTTTATATAGATAGCTTTACTAATATTCTTAAATTTATCATTGTATGGATTTTTATCCATTTCATTATTTCCACACAAATTAAGAATTATTATTATTATTATTATTATTATTATTATTATTATTATTATTATTATTATTATTATTATTCTAGCCGCTGCCTGTATGAGACCTTTTTATGAAGCATTTTTCTACTTACTAGAATATTTATCACTCTAACTTATCGAATGCCAAATACATTCTCTGGCTGATTTATTTTATAGTTCCCATTGGCAACCTGTCCATAACAGTCAATTTTATGACTGCATATTTCACCTGAGGCTCCGCTTTATATCATATACAATATATCATTAAAAACATTATGCCGCGGTAAAGAAAAGAGGAAAATGTATACTGGAGGAAAGTTTTAACTACTTAGCAAATGGATCAAATATTTAATAACAAAATTATTTAAGAAAAGAGAACATCCTTATAACGCCTCGGCATATAATAATATTTGTGATGAAAAAATATTAATATGTTTGCCGTAACAGGCAAAAGAAAATGATTGTTAGTATCGTCTAAGACGTCAAACTGCTGTTACCGAGTGCAAGTATTATATAAAAATTGAACTTTTTTGTTGCCGCAAATTATTTTATACAACTTCCTTGCACCTTATTTGTATTTCTGATATATTGGGACTTTGACAAATTTATTAGAAATCAGCCACATCGCCTATTACTCCTTTTATTCCATATAACGATTGCACTGCGAGCTTCAAGTAAATACATCAACGTTACGCACCTTACGCTGAATAAAAAGGGCTTGTAAGCAGGAAGTGTTATAATCTACTTTCGTATGTAGGTTCACTGACCGCAAACCTGGTCAGCAAATTTTAACCTTTGCCTCTAGTGTTCAGCAAAAAGTCATATTACAGCTCATAATTTGAGAATACTTTAAATACGTATGTACAGATATTATATACATTACACACACATACACACACACACACACACACACATATATATATATATATATATATATATATATATATATATATATATATATATATATATATATATATATATATATATATATATATGTGTGTGTGTGTGTGTGTGTGTGTGTGTGTGTGTGTGTGTGCACAATAACCTTAAAAAAAAAATATATATATATATACACATACATACATACATAAAATCAAAGATACACAGGAAAGACTCGCCCACATAAACAACATTCGCGCGGGACTCCTGAGAAATGCGCGGTAAATGAAGAAGGGCTATCTAGACCCTCCATCAGTAAACAGAGGGTCAAGAAACAAAGAAAAAGGAGAACAAAAAGCACAGGGAGAAGAAGAAGTATAAGGAGTGTAAGCATCGATATCTGGGTCAGTATAAAGCTATATACCGCAGTTTTTTTATTTCTTTATCTGTGGCCCATATTGCAACAGCCACAATCCAAGCATAACAGATGCGTTTGTCTCATCAAAAACTGCCAATCTTTGCAGCGTCGCGGCAAAAGAATAATTAGGGCGGAAAAGCCCCAACTCATGGTTATACCTTTCGTATTTCCTGGTCAGGTTAATGCTAATTAAGGTGACAGGGAAGGAAAGGAATGCTTCACACAGGGAATGAGACAGACTGCTGGATCATTTGGAGGCAAAAGTCCTTCAAATGACCACTCATCGAAACCATATTTGAT
>JANJGK010007345.1:0-12500 GCA_039081455.1 Macrobrachium rosenbergii | reverse complement strand
CTGTTTTTTACAGTCATATATTATTCCTTGCTGAATGAGTGGACATACATACACACACCCAAACACATAAACATGAAAAAACACACATATTTTAGGAAATCAAGACTGGGGATTCCTTTGGAGGGGAGATGGCACAAATGTCCCGAGATATAGAGTAGTATGTAATTTCAGTTGCAACCATCTCACCATGTCCCATGTCTTGTAATGGAAGTAGGCGTGCTATGATGCATACTTTGCTTCAAAGATTTTGCTTCACCATTGTGTAGGAGCCTTAAAATTTTTGATAATACAGAAGCTCCTTTAAACCAAAGCAAAAGATATAAAGAAATAGGCAACTTGATTCTTCACTTCTAAAAAAATTCAGCCAATGATATCTGTTGGCAATGAGATGGATTCTGAGTTGTGGGACTGAGGTTGCCTTGAAGATAGATCACTTGAAAAGCGCAGTACAACAAATTGGGTTTGTTAAACATCTCATTTGCGGCTATTTAAAAAATAAAACTAAATGTAAAGAAAGTTGCGCCTGGTCCACACATAGTAGGCCACAGTGGCTGAAGTGGTCTTACTAGAACTCTGATTGCTACCACATTCACCGTATTTGCCCGATCTGGCACTTCTTGATGTTTTGAAACTCAAATTCCGCCTTAACTTTAGTTGCAAGTTGAGGTGGGAGGCGGTGGACGACAGGACAGCAACGCTAGACTGAACAACGGTAGACCAGGTGCATTGAAGTTCGAAGAGAAAATGTTGGAAAACACGGCCTTGCAACGTCATTCTCCTGTTATGCTTTTTGGGAGAGGCTAAATCTTTCTAAATGGTCGTCACAGTATGTATATATATATATATATATATATATATATAATATATATATATATATATTATATATATATATATATATATATATATATTTATATATATAATATATATATATATATAATTATCAACACAATCACGTGTGGAACAGAAATAATTTCTGACTCACATCAGGATCGAACCCAGGTCTTTCATTGAAAGGCAAGGGCGCTGCCCACTAGGCCATACAAGTCTAAAAGAAGTTGGGAACCTGAGAGCAACTGCACCCAAGGAATTACCTGGGCAAGCTAACTGCTTGCATACCAGCGAGTTTTCCCCAACTTCCCGACTCAGCAACGACCCAACTGACAGCATTTTATTCGAATTATCCCTTCTGAGTGAATAACATAGAAATTATCAATACACAATCACGTGTGGAACAGAAATAAATTTCTGATTCACATCAGGATCGAAGACCTGGGTTCGATCCTGTTGTGAGTCAGAAATTTTATATATATATATATATATATATATATATATATATATATATATATATATATATATATATATATATATATATATATATATATAATATTTATATATATATATATATATATATATATATATATATATATATTTATATATATATATATATATATATATATATATATATATAAGAGACGTGATGTGTAATCCCCGAAGGTTATTTATAGACGATGCAACAGAAATCGAGAGAGAGAAAGCGCTGAACACCACCCGAGGACAGATGTCCTTACCTTGCCAGCCCTTTTGAAACCTTCCACACATTCGACACCGGGCTCGAACCAGTATACTTTGTAGTGGCATTATCATTCCCTCCTCCATCGACAGCGCCCTATCGAACAAGGACACCGTCATCTTGACGAAGGTAATGTGCTGGAATAATGTTTTCTCAGTCAGTCCACGATTCCTGTTATTTCTCTGTCTAATATTTCATTTACTTTCCATTGCGTGATCACCTTCAATAATTTGTGTTGGAACATTCAGTGTTAACGTAATTATGCATTTGTGTTGAACCTACTTATCTGACACCATCTGTGCATTCCTCAGTTTCCCTTTGAGCATCTTATTATTATTGCAAGTAACCGTCTTGCATATTTTGCAGATAGGCCCAGACCGTGGAATCTCTCGGCTCGATCCATGTGTAGTCCCCATTCTACCCCCCACTGCGATGTTTCCTGTTATGAAGACATCGCGGAGCAGAATATTTATTCTGTGTAGGATTCATTATTTTAGCAGGCCCTTATTATTACCTGCCCAGCAATTCGTCATTCTTCTGATCTGTGTTTGTTATGTAGATATAATTAGTTAAGAGAACCCTTGAGTTTATGTAATTTTCCCTCACATGAAGAAGGCCCTAAGCCATAGATTTCCCTTGTTTGTCTACGAATTGTCCTAATATTGAGTCAGATCTGTAATAAATAAAAGGAACTCCCTGCGTTCATCGTTGCCGCCCAGAATCAAGTAAGTATCCCTCGGACATTCATAGCAATTTGTGTGTGTGGGGGGGGAGGGGGAGATGTATACTGTGAGTGTCATTTGGAAAGATTTGCCCTCTCCCAGAAAGCATAACAGGAGAATGACAGTTGTAAGCCATGTTTTTCAACATTTTTTCTTCGAACTTCAATGCACGTGGTCAACCGTCAATCTAGTGTTGCTGTCCTGTCTTCCACCCCGCGGCCCCCTTCCCTCAACTTGCAAGTAAAGTTAGGGCGGAATTTGAGTTTCAAAAACATCTAGAAGTGCCAGATCGGGCAAGTAAGGTGAATGGGGTAGCAAATCAGAGTTCTAGTAAGGCCACCTCAGCCACTGTGGCCTACTATTTGTGGACAGGTGCTGCTTTCTTTACACTCCATTTTAGTTGTATTTTTCAAATGCCGCAAATGAGATGTATAACAAACCCAATTTGTTGTACTGCGCTTTTTCAAGTGATCTGTCTTCAAGGCAACCTCAGTCCCACAACTCAGAATCCATCACATTGCCAACAGATATCATATGCTGAATTTTTTCGAAGTGAAGAATCAAATTGTCTATTTCTTTATATCTTTTACTTTGGTTTAAAGGAACTCCTATATTATCAAAAATTTTAAGTCTCCTACACAATGATGAAGCACAACCTTTGAAACAAAGTATGCATCGTAGCCTGCCTACTTCCATTACAAGACATGGGACATGGTGAGATGGTTGCACAGAATTATATACTACATTTCTATATATATATATATATATATATTATATATATATATATATATATATATATATATATATATATAGATACTGTATATCAACCATGATGATCACAACGCCCTCTTAACTTATCGAATTCTTCACACTTTCGTATATGCTTCTCACTACAAAGCCCAAATTCCAAATGGAAGAATGTGAAGTAATTCTGACAGCATCTGGAGTATCAGAACGAGGTTACGTGATAAATATATACATGTATATATACATACATATATATATATATATATATATATATATATATATATATATATATATATATATATATATATATATATATATATATATATATACATATATATATATATATATATATATATATATATATATATATATATATACATATATATATATATATATATATATATATATATACATATACATATACATATACATATACATATACATACATATATATTCTACCTTTCCGGTTCTCAGGATTCTCAACCATTCTTTACGGATGTGGATGCTAACATATGCATTTTTCTTGACACTGGCTGACTTGGGTACCCATTTCGAAGCTGGATCTCCTGGAGGGCATTAGTTCGGGATGGCTCCACGAACCATACAAATTTAAGCCAAGTGTTTAACCGAAGAGTCACTGCAATGTGTGTGTGTGTGTGTGCAGTTAATCTGGCATGCTGAAACCTGAGCTTTAGTTTCTAATTTCATTCCATTTTTGCATACAGAGAAATGGACTCATTCTAGCCCAACAAGGCCATCTCTCAAAAAATTAGTTCAGAGTTCACTGTACATGTGATCACAAAAGATAATGAACCCCAGTGTTTGGAAGTTGTCAGGAAGGAGTGGTTTTAAATACAAAGGGAGACCAGAAAATCAAATGCATTTCAGAATTGCCAATAGCTAACTGGAAGTCAAGTATCAAAATAAACACCGTTGTACATGGAAAACCACAAAATATGCAGGGACAGATTTGGCAAACAGTCACTAACTATAAACTGAAAATGCCTGTTGTTAAACATACGAAATTACAGTCTCGGTGAAATTCCTTAAAACCAATCAAGAAAAATGGTACTTATATCTTCACTTATTCCATACTCTGACAAGTTGTACAACTCCAAATCGCTTACATTAAGTTTAAAGAACAGGTGACTAAAATCTACACCCTAGCCTAGTAACTCACCTGCCTACATTACCATGGGGTAAATTCAAAGTCTTAAAAATAGACATGTATGAGAACTTCATAATAAAACTATTGCTTTGAATACATCTTTAATTAATGCATGCAAAACTACATGAAAATACTTTAAAGTAATGTAAGTGATAGATAAAATTAAACAGATAAAAAAATAAGTCATTCTGAATTATTCAGTGCTTCAAAGCTGTTGAGGTAACAGTCGGAGCCAACGGTTCGTATAAAACGTTATTCCCGAGATTCAAAAATAAATCGGAATAAGGCCAAAACAACTGGACATGGAACAGTAAGCATTGGGTACGTTGAGACTGAATAACTGATGGTCAAGAGATAACAGGTATATATTAGTTCAATCTATAAATTATTGGTCATATGAAAAATAAAATCCCAGTACTTTTCGTGACATTTTACATGTTTGGATGTATGTTTCGATGTAAGCTGGATAGCTAATTAGAAAGAATATGAGCCTGTCTCCACTGATATGATTAAAAGGCCAAATCTTATTCCCAAAGAAGCCTTTGCGTGTCATGTTATCAAGCAATATATTTTCACATCGTATGGTTAGTTTTATGAAATTAAAAAGTCGAATTTGTCAAGAATAAAGAATACAAAGATTAGCAAACAGTGAATGGTTCTCAGGGTACTAAAACCAATGTCTTAAGATACCACATAAAATATTTTCAAATCCTAATCGTCGATACAGAAAGAGAGCTATCCGTCTCCAAAAACAAATGGAATCTTCTCTTGGGTATTTCTAAATGGCATTTAAGGCACTTCTCAAATTAAAGAAGGTTGGAAAATTATTTTGTCCTATAAAACGCCACAATTAAGGAAGAAGTTTTGATAGGTAATTCACTCTAAGACACCCTACAGTATCATTTCAGTCTCTCAATATTCCATCATCTGGTCCTGAAGGAATATACCATCATACAAAATTGCGCCTGTGCCTGACACAACATATACACACAGATATACACACACACATACACACACACAATTAACGTAAAAGAGTGATAAAAAACTGAAAGGACTGGTATCATTATCTCCTGAATCTGTTCTGAATCTCTCTGCTTTTTCATTCCATCACTGCAAATTTTCATAATGCACGTAGGAACTATTTTTTGCCATAAGGGCAGAACTGATTTGAGCCTCTGGGTATTGATATTGGCAGTCGGGTTTTAATGTCCTAGCAGAAAAGCTTTCTCTCTTGCGTCATCTATTGGCTAAACCCCAAAAGCAGTTATCAGTTTTGCAACTTTCCTACAGGTTTAAACGTAGTTAAGATTTATCACTTATAATTTCTATCATGGGTGAACCTATTAACTGGCTCCTCATTGTAAATCACAAGGAAAAAACAGTGAAATGTATAAATTTCCATACAGACACCCCTATAAAGATGAATGCAAATTGTGATAATCATCGACCATCACAATGTTAAACTTTTTTTTTCAAATGGCTGCTTGTTACGAAATAAAAATACAGATGAACTAGATAATGTTACCTGAAAAAAAAAAAAACTGACTGATATGGATATAAGATCTGACAAATTCCCCCTACAAATAAGCAATACTATTCACCTGGTTGGCACGCTCATTCGTTGTCCTTGGCTCAGTAAACTTACCTGTAGGAAGAAAAAAGTAGTATATGAAAATGCATGAAAATACACACCAAACTCATTAAAGCTACTGTTCACAAAAAATGCATAGAAAAAAAATGCACACATTAACCAGGAATGGAAGTTGGTTCTGATAACCAATGCATGTTGAAAGCTGAGAGTAAATCACTGGCTCACTGAAAAGGGGAAAGAAGAATCTATCTCGGACATCCTTTCGAAGCATTGTTAGCACAAGCCTTCGGTCATGATCCAAAGTAAACGTAGAACGCTCTATGTTTGTAAGGTGAATATTGTTCTTGGCGGAACATTTAGGAACTACACCTGTTTGGGTACATCCTCATGACAGAATGATTTTCATTGCACTCCTCTTGCACTCTCAAGGAAAACCTGACGTCAGAGATCATCAGATATGTTGGGCTTCCTGAATGTATTTCGTATTTGCTATGTCTTCGCTAAAAGTAAAATCATTTTCATTCTTGCCGATAATAAAACTAAATTCCTTTATCTTCTGATTACGCTTCATGGGATAATACAGTACTTAAATACAGACAACTGGTTTAAACGAAGTCCAATTATTACTCAATAAAAAATAATTTCGCAATACTCTCAGCGCTGTGGGAGGGAAGATGGGTTCCTTAGCCAGCTTGCATACGACTCAAGTATTCAGACTATTTTTCATATCTTTCTTCAGATTTATTCTCTCTCTCTCTCTCTCTCTCTCTCTCTCTCTCTCTCTCTCTCTCTCTCTCTCTCTCTCTCTGCAAACAGATAGAAGGAATTACCGAAAACATCATGGAGCTAAAAATATCAGAAAGAGCAAGCAGAGGTAGATTAATAGTGCCCAAAACTATACCAGGAACACTAAGCACACAGGACATTAATCCACTACGCACCAACATCGATAATGCAGCGTCTATTCAATGCGTTACCAGCTCATCTGAGGAACATATCAGAAGTGAGCGTAGATGTGTTCAAGAATATGCTCGACAAATATCTAAGCTGCATCCTAGACCATCGAAGATTGGAAGATGCAAAATATACCGGGAGATGCATTAGCAATTCTCTGGTAGGCATCAGAGGTGCCTCACACGAACTGTAAGGTTTGTAAGGTCTGTAAGGTCTCTATTACTATTCAAGCCAAGCTTTAAAGATTTTACTGACATTATTACGAAAAAACAATATTGCAAATGGAAATCATATGAGACCATTCCATCCCATATTTTTCAAAATCTATTAATTTTATCAAAATAATTTTCTTACATTTTGATAAAGTCTTTAACATCTCTATTCAATAAAAAAAAAAAAACGGTACGCACGTCGTCACTTCAAGAATATATATTTCAAATTTTAATCATTACCAAAGAACATGATTGGGTGCCTTTAACCGCCAGAATCTTGAAATTATTTAGCGTGTTCTAACCTTCTGAGCCTTTTTTAAATGATTAAATGAAAAGATTAAAAACTTTTTGGTATTCGACATATTTGTCATCTCATTTTGCCACCTCTCTCTCTCTCTCTCTCTCTCTCTCTCTCTCTCTCTCTCTCTCTCTCTCTCTCTCTCTCTCTCTCTCTCTCTGCTGATGTGTGTGCGCGCACCTCTCTTTAAATATCATAATTAATCCACTGAGAATGACCTGGCGCCTGTGGGTTTCAAATGTCAGCCTCAACCTTACGATATAATCAACATCATCCTGACCCCACTTACCTGCTCCTTGATCTCCAAGGTGACCTTTGTTGATGCACCTAAAGGGTGACCTCATCCAATGACCCCGGTGATCTCACCTCTCCACTTTTACCTTGACCTCCGCCTTAAAGGAATAACTTGAAACGACGAAGCCTCTTTCACCTTTGTTGAACCCAGGAATTCGACGGGCGAATGCCATCTCAAGTGGCAGAGCCGAGACCTCCAAGAGGTAACTCTACCTAAATAAATAGATAGATTCGCTGAGGTTAATGGGATTATTCTAATATCCCAAGATTGACTTTTAAAAGGCCTCTCTGTGTGTCCGTCATTCCATTGGACCTCGAACTCAGAAACTCATTTTCATGATGGGTTGTGTATTTATGGTCTCGACTTCTCTTCTAAGGTTAACACGTCTCTTTATCCCTGATTGTAACGCTGTTGCTCAAGAGAAACGTTATATGTTTGTAGGATGGCTTGTTACTGAACTTGTCTAACTGAAGGTTTGGTGTGGAGACTTTGATTACTAATCACCATTCTCTGATATATATGGCTGACGCTGTCTTTACGAAGCAACGCATTCAATTAGGTAATTTTCGACTTAAATCTTAAACGCTGTCTCAATCTAGAATCGTACTGGATAGTGTGCACCATCCGTTTAATGTAATCATCAATTTTTTTAGCATTATTTCGCTGATTAATGTCGGTTTATGTCACAAAAAGCAAAGAGGTCTTCACAGGTCTTCACACCCTTGAGACAACCGCTGATCTGGTATAAATTTTTCATAGGTATAAACATGCATGGCTCTCTCATTAAGGTTAAAAGTTGAGTATAACTTAGTTTGACCAGACCACTGAGCTGATTAACAGCTCTCCTAGGGCTGGCCCGAAGGATTAGATTTATTTTACATGGCTAAGAACCAACTGGTTACCTAGCAACGGGACCTACAGCTTATTGTGGAATCCGAACTACATTATAGCGAAAAATGAATTTCTATCACCAGAAATAAATTCCTCTAATTCTTCATTGCCCGGCCGGAGAATCGAACGCGGGGCCAGCAGAGTGGTAGCTGAGAACGGTACCGACCCCTCCAATGAGGAACTCTCTCATTAAGGTACTTACTCTACGTTGAGGTAACAAACCTCGACTCCAGAGGTGCTCATGAACCATAGAAACGTAACTTCTGGAGTAATGGCTCAACATGGCTGAACTAACAATATTAAACTAGAAACCTCTATCAAACACTCAACATTTAGCACAAATTAGCTTCTCTATATCGAGTACATGAATATGAACAGCATGCCATATGTTCTCTGCTCTTAATTCTATCTTTAACAGATACCACGAGGATACTGTTTTCTGTCAATGCACACCAGTAAAAAATGAATTTATAGAAAATCAATATATATGTTTATAAAATAATGACGCAATAAAAGAGACCCTGAGATTAAGCAAAACTGGCAAACAAATCACAAAACGTCGTCCACTGGTTTTTTACTGTACATAGTTCAGCTAACAGGAATATGAACGGACAGACAATCTGAATGATTAATAAATCCTCCTCAGAGGAGGAAATATTTCCAACTGATTTCTCAGTGTTTCATTCAGAATATCAATTCCTCCATTCCTTCAAAGGCATTTTGGTGCAATCACAAAATAACACTGACTAACCTGGCGGGTAAGATAGACATTAATATATTAGTTGAAATTTAATATAATGGCCAAAGTGGTACTTAGGAGTGCTGAGAGCACCGTTCCTATGCTGAAAACAATTATTTTGACTCCAGGAAAAAAAAAATCAGTAGTTTCTTCACTTAGCAAGATCCTAGATTTTCATGGTTCAAAGATTTCACAGGCATTATTATTATTATTATTATTATTATTATTATTATTATTATTATTATTATTATTATTATTATTATTATTATTATTATTATTATTATTATTCAGAACGTAAAGCCTATTCATAAGCCCACAGGGGCCACTGAATTGAAATTCAAGCTTCCAACGAATGTGGTGTTCATTTGAAAATAGCAACAAAAGTCAAGTGCAGATTTGCCTTAACGTGCTATATGGACAAATAATAACAGTGCTTCCATAAGAAATAAGTTGCCCAAGTAAGGTCAAAAGTCACAAATCAAGATCGCGATGCAGACTGTACAGACTGTAATGAACTGTAAAATATAATGAGTTCCTTTACTCACTATTGAATGTTCTATGCTGCGGTATGAGTTCTACTGACCCTTTCTTTTTGTGTTTTTTCCTACTTCTTTTTCTCAGTTCTTGCACCAACAACTAGTTATATATATACAGTATATGTATATATATATATATATATATATATATATATATATATATATATATATATATATATATATATATATATATATATATATGTGTGTGTATATATATATATATATATATATATATATATATATATATAGATATATTCAAAATCTATTGTATGTATCAATAATGAGTGGCATCAATGCCAAATCGAACCTTCGTTATGGAAAGGCATCCATATATTGTGAACTGGTCACATTTCTCGCTATAATGTGGTTCGGATTCCACAATAAGCTGTAGGTCCCTATGCTAGGTAACCAATTGGTTCTTAGCCACGTAAAATAAGTCTAATCCTTCGGGCCAGCCCTAGGAGAGCTGTTAATCAGCTCACTAGTCTGGTTAAACTAAGATATACTTAACTTTTTTGTGAACTGGTCACTAAGAACCAAATATTCTGGAAAATTATTATTGAAATAAATCCATCAGCCGGGGTGCAAGCCAGTGAATAGGAGAAATAGCAAGCAGAGACTTCCAGTTTCCATGCACTGAATGGTTAGCTTTTGGGTATGGGTAATTATTTGTTTGTACGTACAAAATAACTATATTGCACAATTTGGTTAACAGGGACGGATTTACTTGGTTAAGAACTTTGTGAACAACATTCTTTGATAAATCTTGCCATCGCAAACACAATATTAAAAATCCTCCAGATTTAAACAAAATATGAGTTTATTGGTGTAAATTAAACCACTTCCTATTGTAACACAAAACAGCCAATTTTGGAATTTAATCCAGCCTCCAAAGACTGTTCTGAACCGAACTTATGAAGGATATCAAGAAATAGTTAAATAAGCAATGTAAATTAGGAAACACTAAGAAAAGTACAATCTCAAATATTTGTTAGAATCTCTGTGAGAATTATATCCTCAAATGACATACAAATTATATATATACATACACACACATATATATAGATATGTATATATACCCATACGTATATATATATATATATATATATATATATATATATATATATATATATATATACAATCATGAAGCTACAAATGTCGCTTAATGTCAAATTCACGCTACCTCGGGAATATCCCCGATGGGGAATTATCACCGAAGGGGAATTTATAAGTGATAAATGGACTGGTACTGCCGAGTCTCAAGATAACTCAGTGGGTAGAACGTCGACATACAAATCACGGTGTGATAAAAAATTTCATATATATATATATATATATATATATATATATATATATATATATATATATATATATATATATATATATATATATATATGTGTGTGTGTGTGTGTGTGTGTGTGTGTGTACAGTAATTTTTCTAACTATACGGCTTTGCCTTTTAGAGAGGTTGATTCCAGAAGGTGTTGCTCTTTAGTTTGAAAACAAGTAAATATGGGGATGATGTTGCTTTTCTCATTCTCTTCCCCGCGGGTGTTCAATGGCTTAAGGGCCAATGAGTTGTGGCTTCTCTTACCGGCCACACATCCAGTTACTGAACAAATGCGCTGTTGCTGTTCAGAAGACCAGCGTTGTAGTGAACATGTTACGAGAAATAAAAATAAAAAAATGAAAATTACCAAAAGGTTGAATTAACTTTATAATTATGGAGAAAACAGAAAAGAAATAAGGAAGAAACAGTGGAAAAGTTAAGTATATCTTAGTTTAACCAGACCACTGAGCTGATGAACAGCTCTCCTAGGGCTGGTCCGAAGGATTAGAATTACTTTACGTGGCTAAGAACCAATTGGTTACCTGGCAACGGGACCTACAGCTTATTGTGGAATCCGAACCACATTACAACGAGAAATGAATTTCTATCACCAGAAATAAATTCCTCTAATTCTTCATTGGCCGGTCGGAGAATCGAACGTGGGGCCAGCAGAGTGCTAGCTGAGAACGATACCCACCCGTCCAATGAGGAGGTAGAAACAGTGGAAATAGGAGTAAAAAACTCTTAAGAAATGAAAACATAAGCTTTCCCTCCTAAACCTCCTAAACTACATGTCAGATTCTTTAAGTGATGGTACGATGCTACTAAACAAACGACTTCCAATTTAGGTTGGTGAAGGGGAGAATTGACTGAGATATATTCATTGTGCGATGTAACAAAACAGTTAGATCACCAGAAACATTGTCACCTAGGCAACAGACTAAATGGTAGCGAATACAGAGATTGGAACAAATGGAAAACAAGTAACACCGTTGGCGAACACGAGAAGCGAGAGACCTCCCACCACTGATAAAGACGAGAGTTAAAGGAGTGTAAACTGACACTACAGCAAAAACTCGCATTTCTATCACCTCATTGTAAAAGGGGTCTCCCACCATATCCTTAATTATGGCCCAATTACTCTGGTATCTCGTATAGTTGGGATGTTTGGTAAAGCAATTAAGAGGTATTCATAAAGTATTTCGCATGATATGTGAGTGTGAATTGTAATATATGGCGTAGTAATCATCATTCTAAATGTATAATCTAGGAGAGAATTTTTACTGGTAGTGCGTGCTCTCAAATACGCATAAGCCAAATACCCACATTGCAAGACACCACACTTGGAGTGACATAGCAAACCCAAGTACAGATTCATACAGTGGACTGGACTTTGAATAAAACACTTGGAGTGACATAGCAAACCAAGTACAGATTCATACAGTGG
>JANJGK010007344.1:15000-27500 GCA_039081455.1 Macrobrachium rosenbergii | reverse complement strand
CTCGTTTATCTTGGCCCTCCGACATGTGGACCTTGTTGATACAATGCCGTTTAGTAGGCAAGGCTATTAAAGTCTATAATGCTCTAGATGAGGTTGTGGCTAGAGATTATCATAAGGTAAAATCGATAGTGTTAATGACTTATGATTTAGTTCCCGAGGCCTACCGACTTAAATTCAGAAATTCAGTTAAAACGTCTGCTGTTTCATTTGTGGAGTTTGCCCGAATGAAGCAGGAACAATTTGACGATTGGATTAAAAGCCGTCAGATTGTATCCTTGTCTGGTTTAAGAGAGTTAATTCTTATGGAAGAATTCAAAAAAACATGTAGTAAGGAGTTGAGGGTGTACCTCGAGGAGGTTAAGGTACACTAATAATCCCAATTCTTCTTTCAGGAATAATTCTAATAATTCTTCCAGAAATAACTATAATGATAACTCCGCTAACAGATATCAGAATGACGTTCGATCTGTTGGTCAGTATAAGACAATGGGTAGCAATGAGTCTCGTGGTCCTAGGGTGGATAATGATCCCCGCACTTTTAACAATGGTAATAGAAGGTTTAATAATAATAGGAAGTTTAATAATAATAATAGGAATGCAGGTAATAAGGTATGTTTTTGGTGCAATAAAATCGGACATTTCCAGGCACAGTGTAATGCTCGGAGGCGATATCTCCAACGGAACAATAACATTCGAAATCCGGTATCATTCATTAATGATAATTCTGTAGTAGTTCCTGTTCCTGGTCCTAAATATAGCGAGGTGGTGAAAGATGGTCTTGGTAATAGTAGTGCTAGTGCAGTAGATAAACCTGAACCTAAACAAATGTGACTGAAATATGACAAGTATATATGGCCCGGCAAGGTAATAACTGATAATGATTCTTGTTGTGTAAGATTTTTAAGGGACACTGGGTCTGCCCGTTCCCTTATATTGAAGAGTTCTCTGTTTAGTTACTTATAAGAGCCAAATAAATAACTAAACAAACATTTCAATAAGCGTGAAATAATTGATGTCAAACTATATTAAATTTCTATTTCACGCCCCCAGGCTCGTTATTAAGAGACAAATGGACTCTTTCTCTATGCTACTTCATTAAAATATTCAAAAACAATCGACAGTAATCATAGGCTTACCGTAACTTTACTAACAGCCAACTGTTCACAGTTTGCCAGTGCAAACTATCCAAGTTATCAACCAATCAATACAAATTATGTCACCTCGACAGTATGCATACCACAAAATAACACAAGATATAACAACCAATTGATACTTAGCTGAATTGTAATAAAACACTTTTAAAAGGAATACTTCTTGAGATATATGTATGATATATCACGATTTGACGGCCAGGACTAAGAACGGCGCTCCTCCTTTGGTGAATCCCTCTCTTCTGCCCCGGCTTTTTTTCAACCAAGGAAAATGACGCATGCGCCCCCAAGTGGGTGCGTTCTTTCATCCCAAAACGTCTTTTGTCACTAAATCAACAAACAAAGACGACAACATCCTAAACCAACAACAAAAACACTATCAACAAAAGAAAATACGAAACTACAGAATAATACAAACCAACTGTATTATAATAATATTCACAACAAAAACACAACCGCTCACTGAGACTTTCATAGATCTCCTATCGAGTCCCGATACACTCCCAACAAGCAAAAAAATATTTACAGTAGTCCTGCATTAATTAGGGCCTTTCTGACCTCAGCAGCCTTTTGAGCGGTTTTCCTAATTGGACGGGTGCCTTTTAGTTCCATTTCAGCAGGAGCAGTGTCTTCCAACTCCTGCCACAGTTCAAGGGGGTACAACTTGACGACAGGTCGCATGATTTGACCATGTGTGGTCCGGAGTGTAACCACTCGTAATATATTGTCCGGTCCCACATGCAGCTGAATAACCTGACCCATTTTCCACCTATTCCTAGGCCCTTCGTCATGGATAAGTACCACATCACCCACTTTAGGCCAGGAACTATGTTTGTTTCCTGTACGATGAGATTCACGGAGAGAAGTCAGATACTCCCTCTCCCATCTTTTCCACAGATCATCACATAACTTGGTGATGTATAAAAATCTTTTTCCTGTACCCCTGTTGTCATTATACAGAGGGTCTTTAGAGACTTCCTCCCAATTCACTACTTCTCTAGGGAAGGATCTCAGTTTCCTTCCTAGGATCAAATGGTTGGGGGTCAAGATTTCCAATTGATCCAAGTCCCCTGGAGTATAACTCAATGGTCTATCATTGATAATGGATTCGAGCTCTATCATTAAGCAAGATAATTCATCATACCTGAGCAGAGCTCGACCCACCACCTTTTTCAGGCATGCCTTTAAAAGCCCAATCAATCTCTCCCAGATGGCTCCGAACCATGGTGCTCTTGCTGGGATGAACTTCCATTGACACTCCACTTTATTCAGATGTTCTTGTACTAGGATGTTTTCTGCCATCACCTTAAGATATTCCGAGGCCGCAACAAACGTGGTGGCATTATCACTCAACATTAATGAAGGGAATCCTCTTCGGCTGCAAAAGTTCCTAAAGGCCATGAGGAACGAGTCGCAGGACTGATTTTTCACTAGCTCCACATGGATGCCTCTAGTCACTGGGCATGTAAATAAGATAACATATGCCTTTTCTGGATTTTGATTTTTCCCTTTCGTCCACAATGCTCCGGTGTAATCCACGCCTGTGATGGTAAACGGTTGTTTTCGTTGCACCCTAAATTCTGGTAAGGGTGGAACAACATTTGCTCTATAGGGTTTGCCCTGTGTCCTTTTGCAAGCGACACAATGATGGATTACGCTCTTGGTCAACTGTCTAAGCTGTGGGATCCAAAATTCTTGTCTCACGCTAGCCACAGTTGCGTTCACTCCCATATGAGCTTGCATATCATGATGTTCCCTTATTATTAGTTTTGTAAAAAAACAACCTTTTGGCAGTAAAACTGGAAACTTCGCTTCCTCTGTTAGCTGTGCATGTTCCAGCCTACCTCTGCATTTTATTATATCTCTGTCCAAATAGAGATTTAACTGCTTTATGAGAGTTGACTTTGGGTTTTTATCCCCCCTTCTTAAACTTTCATATTCTTCAGAGAAATATTCCTTTTGTAAGAGGACAATCGTCTTGGATTTAGCTTTCTGTAGCTCCTCCAAGGATAAATTCCCTAATTTCCTATTAATTAATTAATTTACAATTTGTTAAAAAACGCATTATCCATGCGACAGTTCTATAAAATTTACCTACCCTGCTGAACCTTTCCCAATTCAGCAGGTGAGTTTCTTCATTGCCCCCTATAGTATGGACCAGAACACTTTCAACCTGCGTTTGTGCATCTGCCACCCATGTCCTATCAATTGGCCAGGTGTGATTTTTTAACCAGGAGGGTCCCTCCCACCAAAAAGAGTTGTTGGTGATCTCTTCAGCCCTCTTTCCCCGTGTTATCCAATCACTGGGGTTTTCACTAGAGGGTACATAGGATAAGATTGCCCCCGGAATTAGAGAGTTTATTTCACTCACTCTATTTTTTACGAACACAGGCAAAGTATTCTTTGACACTAGCCAACCTAGGGCGACTTTGCTGTCTGACCAGACAATTATCCTTTTAAATTCATTTTCCTTAAAGGATTCGATTATAAACTTACACAGCCTCGAACCCAACAATAATGCCATCAATTCCAATTTTGGAATGGTTAATTCCTTCATGGGCGCTACTCTACCTTTTGCTATTATTATATGAGAGGATCTGCCATTTGTCCTGTATGCCACGCAACCGTACGATGTTTTGCTAGCATCACAGAATATGTGAGGGGAGTCTGCTTTCCCCAGACTAGTGTTTCTAGGAAAAGAAATTGTTAGACTGTCATCCAGATCTTTGGATAAAACTTTCCATTGTTCTTCCAAAGGAACGGTAAGTTGTTCATCCCAATTTAGTTGTTGTTTCCACATACTCTGTAGGAATATCCTTGCTCTTATCGTGACAGGGATAAGCATTCCTAATGGGTCATAGATTTGCGCAACTGCACTTAATATTTCGCGTTTAGTCCGACCGGACTTAAGATGTTCAGGAGTTACGGTTAGTATATCTTCCTGTATGTTCCATTTCAAACCCAACACTTTGTGTGTTATTTTTTTTTCAGACGCAATACAGTAGGCTTGAGCCACAGTGGTTAGTGAGTCACTATTGCTAATCCACTCTTTCAGGTATAGATGTGCCTGAGCAAAGATCTTGTTTGCGTTGAAGAATAGGTCGACTAGTTCATCTTCACTGTCAGAGGTGAATTGCAGGTTATCCACATATAAGCCTCTCCTTATGGTATCTATCAAATCAAAGTGACCAGTGCCACACTTTATATTTGCCATTTCAGGGTGACCAGTGCCACTCCTTGTATAAGCTAAATGTGATTTGATGGTGGCGTTTAAGAGAAAAGGCGAACAAGTGGCACCAAACAATACAACTCTGAATCTGAATGTTATTAATTTACTATTTGGGTCTGTTGGATTCTCTAACCATAGAAACCTTGTGTAATTTCGGTCTTCTTCTCGCAGTTGTACCATGAGAAACGCCTTCTCGATGTCACTGATGCAAGCAAAGGTGTCCGTTCTGAATTGCAGTAGGACTTTGAGTAAATCTGTGGTTATGTGTGGTCCAGTCCACAAACAGTCGTTAAGGCTCAATCCTGTCTTGCCTTGTCTTAAGGAACAGTCAAATACTATTCTTATTGGGGTTGTGACACTGTCCTTGCGTACGCCATGATGTGTCAAGTAATGACAATTCACAACCGTGTTATTTTCTTCTACCCTTTCTATAAACCCCCTATCTTCCTGATCCTTCAGGATTTTTTGATAGTGGTCCAGGTATTCATTATTTTTCTGAAACTTAACACATTGTTGTTTTACCCGGCTCAGTGCTATACCATAATTGGATGGAAGCCTTAATTTATTAGTCTTCCATGGCAAGGCCACAACATATTGTTTATCAGTCTCAGAAAAGGTTATTGTGCTTTCAAAATCCTTCAGAACTTTCTGATCTTGTTCCTTCAGTTCGCTGCAATCAATACCCATTTTATCCAAATTCCATAAGGTATCCAAATCATTTTTCACATTAGGTTCATATTCATTAGTAGCCCCAATAACTTCTTCATTCACTGCTAGCTTTAAAATTGTTACATGAGTTTCCTTCACAGGGGGAGCACTACATGATCCTGTTACCACATAGCCAAATATAGTTGGTAACAACACTAGTTGTCTGAACTTTCTGAATCCTGGATGTAGTATGTTATACACATTGTCTACACCTATCAGTAACTCAATAGGTGCCTGACTTTCAACTGGTAAATCGAAATCCTTATCGGCCAAATTGATCTTAATTTTACACAAAGTTCTCAAATTCCCTTTGACATTAAACCTTTTTGTATATTCTGGCAGTTCATCCACCACAATACAATCCATTATGATCAATCTACCTTTATGAGGTACAGACACACTTACTGTTTCGTATTCATCTACAGGTTTGCTTGTTAAATAACCCCTTAAGGCTATCTTTTCAATGCCTTTAGATTTGTATTGTAGTTCTGTAAGTGCTGACCTTTTGATAAAGGATCTTTCAGCACAGGTATCCAATAGGCCTCGAAGACGCACTATTTGTCTTCTTTTACCCTTCAACGCGATTGTGGCTGTTGGGAGTATAGATCTTTTACTGGTGTTTTGGCCTTGTTCCTTTACAGAAAGTGTTCCTACCTGTACTCCACTTTTAGTGTTGGTTTTATTTGGTCCACTGGTTTGAATTTTATCACAAAGAACACGATGATGTTTCAGTTTACAACCGTTACCACAGCTTCGCCTCTCACAATCCACACTGAAATGTTTGCTTGACACGCACACGTAACACAATCGCAAAGACCCGAGACGATTCAACTTCTTTTCTCTGTTTGCATAGGTCTTGCACTGCGTCCACCAATGCTCGCCTTCACATAAAGCACATTCCCTGCGTTGGTTTGAACCTGACTTATTCACATTTATCTTCAAGTTCTTTGTCTTTGGCCTCACCGACTGAGCTTGATTGATGGTAAAAGTAGATACAGAAGACAATCTTCCAGGTTCACGTGTTTCCACTGGATTAAAAACTTTCAAATTATGAATTTCTTCTTCTAAGTACTTCTTAAAAGTGTCGAACTTCAACCAGTCGTCTCCACTTCTGCGTTTTACCACCTCACTGATATTTCTAGGCAGCTTGGTGTAGAGAAGAATTGTGTAAAGCTCGTTTAGATCTAAATTTTCACTTTCAAGCGATCTAATAGAGCACTCAAAGTTAGCTCTGAAGTTTTGGAGCGATTCAGCATCGGCATTAGGAGACTCTGTTTCCAAAAGTCTCTTCACTAGACAGAGTTTAATCTCGTCCTTTTTGCCATACGTAGACTGAAGTAGTTTTACAGCCTGATGATACTTATCACTCTCGAGCTTGAAACCTGATATCAATGTCAGAGCTTCACCTTCAAGTATACTCCTTAAGTACGAAAACTTTTGAATTGGTTCTAGATCAGAACGCTGATGTACTGACACATTGAACAATTCCCAGAATGTACTCCATTCCAACACATCCCCTTTATAATGTGGAAGATCTAATTTTGGCAGTCTTATACCGGTTGTAACAGGCAACGTTGGTTGAGATGGATTTCTACCTTGTATGTTAGTAACAGCGGTACTCATTCTATGTATGTGAACACCAATATTCATTTCATAGTCGGATTGCTTTATCATTTCATCCACTTGACCATCTTCATTAGTCAAAGCTAATATTTTTTCATCCAACTCTTGTACAATTTTCCATTGTTTACTTATAAGGTCTCCCAGGGAGTAAATTGTATTGGCGTCACCATCAGCAATGATAGCTTCCATCTTTTTTAACCAACTAGAGATCACAGATTTGTGACCTCCACGCTTCTTCACTAAAGTTTCCAACTCAGACATCTTGCTCAAGAATTATTAAACAATCAAGACCAATAAAATTCACAAAATTCACAAAATTTCAAATTTACCCAAACACCAAATTCAGAAGTTCAAAATTTATTCCCTACAACAATTATCGCCAATCATAAATATATCAAGAAGAAATTTCAAATAATTGAATTTTATTATGAGTAGTCTCAAATCCCCACCCCACTTGACCCCATAAACGTATATTACATTGGATAGGTCGACCAGTGCCGATCCTTTCTTTGTTTTATGCGACCACCATCCTTGTGGTACAGCATCATCTCTAATTCTCCTGTAGATTTTCTTTGCTAACTCTTTACTGGCTTCATAATTCAAATGGACTCCGTCGTTGGCCAAATCAGCTTCTGTGAGGCCATTGCCTATTATGTCATAATTAGTTTGCCTTAACTTTTTGTTCAATTTATTCCTACCCTTGCGGTATTCATCAGGGTCCAAATATCTTGTCGATGTTCGTGGTTCTATTGTGACTATGTATGACATTTGAACTGTGTCAAGTTCATTAAAATCATCTATGAGACCCGTAATATTATTCCTGATGTCATTTATCGAACAAGGATCTTCATTATCTATATCATTACTTCCGATAAATAACACTACTACTTCAGGGTCATAATCTGCAATATCATCCAATGATATATCGTCACAAGCGGCACCGGGATTCGAGTGTACTATAAACTCCAATGGAACATTAGATTTAGTTTGCTCCAAGTCATTTATTCTTCGGAAGTAATCTTTCATATATCCCACCTGTGAGTGTCCTATCACTACCACTTTATGTGTTCTTGACATTGCCATAGTTGCTAAGAAATCCAGTAAATAACGAAAGCAAAGGAGACTATGAAGCCAAGCGAGGGCGAAGGAAATGAACTACCGCTTTATTATTCAATGCATTGAATTCATTATCAAACAATACAAAAATCGATCAATTTCCCATAGGTCCTCCGTTCCAACAAACAAGGTGATCGTCCGAACGTTAACGATAATGGTTACCAGTGCAACTCATCAAATTTCAATCAACATAAGAATATTCCTTAACGTCGGCACGAAATCAAATAAACTTCACAATACAATAAACGAAGACACACCATAGGAAAATATCATAAACACAATTCAGTTTACCAAGCAAATGGATGAATACCGTACAGATGACGTAGGTAATTTTTTCTGCCGACTCAACTACTGTTGTTGACTAATTCCAGAAACAAAACAAAAAAAAACGCTAACGATCAGTCTGCGTTGGCTCGCTAGTGCGACGACAATTCCGTTTTAATTCGGAACCATATCAAATCCTGGTCACGGCACCAAATTTAGTTACTTATAAGAGCCAAATAAATAACTAAACAAACATTTCAATAAGCGTGAAATAATTGATGTTAAACTATATTAAATTTCTATTTCACGCCCCCAGGCTCGTTATTAAGAGACAAATGGACTCTTTCTCTATGCTACTTCATTAAAATATTCAAAAACAATCGACAGTAATCATAGGCTTACCGTAACTTTACTAACAGCCAACTGTTCACAGTTTGCCAGTGCAAACTATCCAAGTTATCAACCAATCAATACAAATTATGTCACCTCGACAGTATGCATACCACAAAATAACACAAGATATAACAACCAATTGATACTTAGCTGAATTGTAATAAAACACTTTTAAAAGGAATACTTCTTGAGATATATGTATGATATATCACGATTTGACGGCCAGGACTAAGAACGGCGCTCCTCCTTTGGTGAATCCCTCTCTTCTGCCCCGGCTTTTTTTCAACCAAGGAAAATGACGCATGCGCCCCCAAGTGGGTGCGTTCTTTCATCCCAAAACGTCTTTTGTCACTAAATCAACAAACAAAGACGACAACATCCTAAACCAACAACAAAAACACTATCAACAAAAGAAAATACGAAACTACAGAATAATACAAACCAACTGTATTATAATAATATTCACAACAAAAACACAACTGCTCACTGAGACTTTCATAGATCTCCTATCGAGTCCCGATACTCTGAGTAATATGGTGGAACCCTCGGGAAATTATGTTGTATTGAGTGGTTTCCCCAACACGGTATTGTCTGCTCCCCTGGTGGAGGTCAGGTTGAAATTTCCTGGTTATGACCGTTTGACAGAGTTAGCGGTTGTAGATGTACTGCCTGTACCGGGTATCGATGGTATTTTGGGTAATGACATGCTAGATGCTGAAGGTCGCGAAATATTCCCAATACTGTCGGTCCATGCTTACCCAGTGGCAGTGACAACCCGCGCTGCAGCAAGAGCTGCTAATCTGATCCAGGAGGATAATGAAGATGACTTGTTGTTAAATAGTTTAGAAGCAGATGTAGAGCGACCCGGGTCTGTAGATAGTAGTGGTGGTAGTACCTCTTTAAAACCTGATTGGGATAGGTCAGCCTTTATAAATGCACAGAAGCAAGAATTTAACTTTGAATTGGGTGATGATTCGGACTTAACTAAGCCTAAATTTATATTAATTAATAGTTTGTTGTATAGGTTGAGTCGTCCTACTACTGATAATCCGAATCAGACTACCAGAATTGAGCAAATTGTTGTTCCCTCTCATTTTCGTGATTTTGTATTGAATATTGCTCATCAAGATTCTTTTTCAGGTCACTTCGGTGTAGGGAAGACCTTTCAGAAATTAGCTGAAAGTTTTTGGTGGCCTGGATTAAAATCCTCCGTGAAGAAATTTGTAAAGGAGTGTGAAATTTGTCAGGTTATGGGTAAACCTAACCAACTAATCCCTAAAGCCCCCTTAAACCCTATCCCTGCGATTGGGGAACCTTTTTCAGAGATAGTGGTGGATGTAGTTGGTCCGCTTCCCTAGACCAAGTCAGGTTGCATGTATATGCTTACAGTAGTAGATAGAGCCTCTAGGTTTCCTGAAGCGTTTCCTTTGCGGCGGATTACCTCAAGAGTAGTATTTGAAAAACTAATTGATTATTTTTCTAGGTATGGTCTTCCTCGAATAATTCAAACTGATTGTGGTACAAATTTTACCAGTAAAGAATTTCGGAGTAAGTGTGCTGAACTGGCCATTCAGCACATTACTAGTGTACCGTATCATCCTGAAAGTCAAAGGGTGGTGGAAAGGTTTCACCAGACCCTTAAATCAATTTTAAAGAAGCATTGTTACGAGCAAGGGGATGAATGGGATAAGGCACTCCCTTTCGCTCTTTTTGCCCTTCGTAATCATCCAAATGTGTCCACAGGTGTTGCTCCGTTTGAGTTAGTTTTTGGACATAAAATTCGTGGACCGTTGAATATTCTTTGTGGAATACTGAGTGGGAGACGTAAAGGAAAAATGAAAATTGTTGATTACATGTATAATTTACAGGCGAAGTTGGGTAATGCTTGGAAGTTCGCCCAAGAAAATCTGAGTTCTTCCCAGGCAGCAATGAAAAATATTTTTGATAAAGTTAAAGCACGCTCGTTTGACCCAGGAGAATTGGTGTTGGTTCTCAGTACAGACCCTGATAATTTTCTGGAGCCTAGATATAAGGGGTCTTGGAAGGTTTTGAGAAAATTGTCAGAGGTCAATTATGAAATTGAAGCTCCAGGTACTTGGCGCAAGTGTAGAATTTTTCATATAAATAGATTGAAGACTTATCATTGTAAAAGTGTGGATCCTCTTGCAATTGTTTATGAACCTGTTGTTACTAATAATATTGTTTTACCTCCAGATGATTGTGATGACTTAATGTGTCAGGTACCCTCAGATGCTTTGATGGGCAACATGCAAAACTTAGAGGTGTTACGTGAGGGATTAAATCATTTGGATCATAATCAAAAGGCAGATGTACTTAATTTAATACATTCATTTCCAGACTTGTTTCAGGATTCCCCAGGTCAAACTCGTTTTCTTAGCCACGATGTCGACGTGGGAAATGCTTCCCCCATCAAACAGAGTCCGTACAGGTTAAACCCCACTAAGAGAGTTATAGTGGAGGCTGAAATTAAGTACATGCTTGATCACGACCTCATTCAACCTTCGGTAAGTCCATGGAGCTCCCCAATTGTCTTGGTAAAGAAGCCTGATGGGAGTTTCAGGATGTGCATGGACTACCGTAAGGTGAATGCACATACGAAAAATGACTCTTTTCCCTTACCGCGAATTGATGATTGTCTCGATCAGATTGGGTCTGCCCAATTTATCACGAAGTTAGATTTATTAAAAGGGTATTGGCAGGTCCCTTTATCTGGTAGAGCCTGTGAAGTCTCTGCCTTTGTAACACCTTTTGGTCTGTACGAGTGCAAGGTAATGCCTTTTGGAATGAAAAATGCAGCTTGTACTTTCCAAAGGTTAATGAATAGAGTTATATGTGGTCTTGAGGGAACTGAAATTTATATTGACGACCTTGTGGTCTATAGTAATGATTGGAAAACTCATGAAATTAGGTTAAAGAAAGTTTTTGAAAGGTTGAGAGCCGCGGGTTTGGTTATAAACTTAGCCAAGTGTGAGTTTGGCGAAGCTAAGGTTGTTTTTTTGGGGCATGAGGTCGGTTTAGGGCAGGTGGCTCCCAAACAGGCAAATCTTGAAGCGATCATGAATTTGAAAAGTCCTGGAAATGTCCGTGAGGTAAGGCGGGTCTTGGGTATGACGGGATATTACCGCAGGTTTATAAAAAATTTTTCAGATCTTGCTCAACCTCTGACTCAATTATTAGAAAAAGGTCGTAAATTTTTTTGGACTTCCCAGTGTGAGGAAGCGTTTAATAACTTGAAAACAGTCCTGATGTCGAATCCCATTTTGTCCTCCCCAAACTTTCAAGAACCTTTTATTGTAGCGGTAGATGCTAGTGATGTAGGAATAGGTGGTGTATTGTTTCAGCGGGGTACTGATGGGGAAGTACATCCTGTATCTTATTTTAGTAAAAAACTCCTACCTGCTGAAAAGAGGTATTCTACCATAGAAAAAGAAGCTCTCGCATTGGTTCGATCTCTAGTACATTTTAAGCCTTATGTGACTAATTTTACCTTTCCCATACAGATTTGGACGGACCATAACCCATTAGTATTTATTGAGAGGATGAAGGGGGCTAACCAAAGAATATTGCGTTGGGCACTTCAGTTACAAGAGTTCAATCTGAACATCCAACATGAGAAAGGTTCCGAGAATAGGATCCCTGATGCTCTTTCAAGGGCTTGAATTAGTCTGGTTTTTGTTGGACATGTTCTTCCTAGTATTCATTATTTTTATGCTATGAATACTAGAGGTTGCGAGTCTAGCCCAGAGCTCGTAACTGGTTTCAGGTATTTGGTTTGTATTTTGTGAGTATTACTGCTGTCCTTTCCAGCATGCATTATTTTTATGTTATGGATGCTGGAAGTTACGAGACTAGCCCAGAGCTCGTAACATTAGAGGGCTATCCCCTCATGATGAGTTGGCTTATTTGGTATTTCTAATCTCATGTCTCTTGTATGGACTCATATCTCTTCATGGTATAATAATTTGAGAATTTTTGTTTACTAATTTATAACCCTT
>JANJGK010007344.1:0-10000 GCA_039081455.1 Macrobrachium rosenbergii | reverse complement strand
TTGGGACAGGTAGGTATAAAATGCTGTTACTCTTGCATTGGGACACATGGGTAAGAATTAGGGGCTCATTCTCAGTTTTTTGTAGGAATAACGATGCAGTTACATTGAGGGTCCCTCCCTGTCCCACGCTCATAACTTCTGGTGCCACATTTTGGAAGAACACAAGACATCCATCATACTATCTAGTCATTCAGGGAGTGACTTGATGTCTTCATTACTTTTGCCAAGGTGTGTTTTTTGTTTGTTTTTTCGTTTGTTCGTCTGTTGGTTCACAAGATGACTAAAAATGAGCAGATTTTTGTGGTAATATTACCAGTTGTTGGCCTCGTTGTTCGCATCAAATGATTGGATTCTGTGAGAGACAGGAAAGACCTCCTGAGGAGAGGGGACCTCCTCCTGTGGGAGTCAGCATGACCAGAGGGTCTTTAAAGCAGCGCCTCCTCTGGGCTACAGACACAGTCTTGGTTTTCTGCCTGGTGGTTTTCACCAGTTCTGTGTAGGGAGTCATGGCGCCTGGGGGTTGTCCTGACCAGCAGCCTCTCCAGTTGTTGTCACTTTCCTCTGAAGGCCAAATATTTTTTTTTGGCTGGTCTCGGAAGCCTCAGCCTGGGAATAACCTAGAGGTCTCTTTAGGCTGCCATAATGATGATGGTGATTGTCTATATTAAAAATTATGATGATTTTGGTTTCAACTCCTTATTGGTGGTGGCTGGGATTTTGTTAATCAGGCTGCCATTAGGCAAATGGCAAGTTTGATCCCGTGTGTCTCCAGGTGAGGACATTCACAAGTTTTAAAGGTACATAGTGCAGTGACTAGTAGTTACCACCTATGTTCTATATATCGCAGTGCATTGCTGTAACATTCTCTCTCTCTCTCTCTCTCTCTCTCTCTCTCTCTCTTGGCAGTTTCAGTATAGTTGTGTTGATTTTGGTTTGCAGTCTTAAACAAAAGTGGTGCACTTGAATTTCCTGATACTTACAGGAGCGTCTGTAATTGCTTTTCAGAGTTCAGGTGGCCCCTCACACAGATGACTGAATGGAATTATTTTAGGTTAAAGTTTTGACTAAATCTTTTGAGGCGGATTATTATTGACAGTTGTGCCAACAGCGTGGATCTCCGGAGAGTCCGTTCAGAAGCATTTTTGTGAAATTTAGGAGCGTCATTTCATGCGAGCTTTGTATTCTGAACCAGCTTATTTCGACATTTTGGTTGATGATGAATGAATATTACCGTATTCTCTCTCTCTCTCTCTCTCTCTCTCTCTCTCTCTCAATGGAACTGGAACGTTATAGCAACACAATAAAGGATTTTTGTTTTGAAGCAAAACTGCTCGTAGGGCCAAGTGTGCGTTTCACAGCTTACGACCCCCGTGTGGGGGGCGGGGCGGGGTAGGATAGTTCCATCAGAGCACTCCATGTGGTGCACTGTAGGAATTGATTAAATTCTATGCAGCGTCCCTTCGACCCCTGCTGCAACCCCTTTCATTCCTTTACTGTACCTCCATTCATATTCTCTTTCTTCCATCTCACTTTCCACCCTATCCTGACAATTGTTTCACGGTGCAACTGCAAAAGGTTTCCTTCTCCTGTTACACCTTTCAGACCCTTTTTCTTGTCAATTTCATTTCAGCGCTGAGTGGCCTCATAGGTCCCAGCGCTTGGCCCTAGGCCTAAATTCTTTATTGCATTCTATATCCCACAGCTTACGGCGTCACAGAAGTATCTGTGAAGCAGTACAGGATTCTCTTTCGGTATCCGAGAGGAAATCACCAGATGAATCGTTTTATATCGGAAACTCATTCGCTGTTAGATGCCACCAAAAACTCAGGATTAACACTCTACTCTATTAATCCTGCAAAAACTAATGATGCCGTGGGTAGGCTCGGGATGCGACGAAGGAAATATCCTTATAACAGCAGCCAGATCTACTAACGGTTCAAAATTAAAACGGACTTTTTATTGTAATTGTAAAGGTGTTCATGTCAGCAGTCGACGGATTCAGATGACAAGTAATGTGTAATACTGTTCATCTCCCATGGTTCCTTGTTTGAAATTCAAAGTTTAGTGATTTCTGCATGCTAATACTGCTCTCTCTCTCTCTCTCTCTCTCTCTCTCTCATGTTGCACAGGCGCTTTCAGGAGGTTGACTAAGTTGTTCAAGGACCTGTCAATCACTTGGCTTCCTTATTTATTTTGAAGGGTTTTGCTTTCTCCATCCTTTGTTCCACACTTTGTCTTGGTACACTTAATATTCTGAGGAGAAAATAATAATACCTTTTTCCTCGAAGTTCCTAACTTACTGAATAGTTATTAAGATTCTTTTGTTACTCAGCATTGACAGGAATCATTTTGAATAACGATGTGGGTGGAATTTCTCTTGTGGGTCGAAGTTCGGTTCGGCTCACTCTGTGAAGAAAAGAAATGTCACATATATGTGAGGTCATTCCTCCAGGTACCAATCATTGCGATCGTCTTTCAACCAACAAGAATCGGTTTTCTTTGCATTCTTTAGTAAAACTCCCATTCAGTGGTGCTTGGAGCATTTATGAATCGGGAAAAGTTAGCTTGCATAAAATAGACAGATTTTAATTTTGTATTATATATATCATTGGACATAAATGCCGTAGGCAGTCGCCATCCACTGGGGGTTATTCTGGTACTGACCTAGCCAGGTGTTGCTCTTTCTGATCGAGTTAACACTCTCTCTCTCTCTCTCTCTCTCTCTCTCTCATGGGATACACACACACACACACACACACACACACACATTATCAACAATGCGTGTGTATCACAGATGATGTTTGTGAGCTACCGAGATACTTGGTGTTTCTGTATGCACAGCACACACATTTCTTCACTGGTCACTTTCCTCAGGTTAATTTTCACTGCCCGAAGAAGCAGTGGTCGGGACCACCAGTTACTGAAGCAGCAGTGACTGCCTTCTCACGCAATTTAAACCCGATAGAGAAAGATAGTTGGTGCAGGATTCCTTCGGATTAAAAGCTTTGATATTCACTGCTGCTTCTTGACCTCGCATCCATTTTCTGGGGATGTCAGACCAAGGACAAGAATGACCTTAGGGAGCATTCAAGGCAAAACAGTAATACAATCGAGTGACTTTCATTTAAAGGAACAATGATTTTGTTGCGGTTGTACTTCTGTACCATTCCCGTATTGGACAATATAGACCAGACAGTAGAGAACTGCTGTGATGGATTGTTCGAGGAGCAAAGAATCATTTTTATGGTCTTTCACATGCACTTGTCGCTATGGCCTCTTCATCCGTTATAGTCTTGGTGAATCATAGGCCTATGTTTCACATGGTGACAGGCTAATTATCTCCCTAAAGTCGTCTAATGTTTGTTCCATATTGAGGCAGGCGTTCTCAGAATAATCATAATAATAATAATACTATCTGGTGCAGAGGAGAGTGGTTTTGGGAAAACGCTTTACGTGTTTCGATGTTTTTTTTTATTTTTTGGTGTTTTTCGTCATGATTTGGTGAATATTAGAGCTCTACCATTTAAAAAAACGCGTCATGTAAAGTTAACATGTGCTCAGCTCTCCCTGGAGAGCTTAGTTGATAAAATGAGCTGTTGTCATTTTCCCTTCCGTTCCTGTTTGCTTGTTTAGAATTGACTTGCTCCATTGGAGGCAGCCGGGCCTCATTGTAACCCACGGTGGTTAGACCCTGAGTAAGGGAAGAGCTGTGAAGCCTTGCATGACTGAGAACGGATTGGAAGGAACTCTGACATTTGTGACAAGCAGAGCCGAGGGATGATCATAGTATTGTAATCTGACCTGACCTTGAGACTGAGAGGCTCGCTGCTTCTTGTCATTTGCAAGATAAAGCAGGAAATAGAAGGTCGCCAGTGAGAATCGGAGGAATCAATTCCAAGGGTTTATTTACACAGAGAATAAGTCAAAATGAAGCACAATTAATTTACAAAGGGACTCGCAATTCCTTAATGATGATTTGACAGGAGAAAACAATTAATTATAGCTAAAATGACTTGAGGGAAAATTAGATCCGGCTCCAAATGGGGTTCAGGGAATGGTATCCCAACATCAGCAGAATTATCTGTGGCTGGGCAACGGAGCTTGAATGTAGTGACTTGGCGAAGGCAGATCGATTGCACACGTGAAATAGCATCTCCTGAAAATGCCGAGAGAGCTTCGTTGATTATTAACCTCAACATGCAGGCCTGTTAAGTAAATGAACAAAGCCTAAGGCTGGAGGAGGCACTTAAATTCACTTATTAAACTCACTTGAATTCATTTATTGAATTCAGCAAAGGTACCTCATGAAGCAAAGGGACATTTAATCACTGATTGCCAAACGTAAAAGAAATCCAAAGGAAGGAAAACTTGAAATCGAAAGACGAGAGAATGATAGATATTTGACTGGGCAAAAATCACCCTTCCCTATCCAGACATACCTCTTGACTTAAGATCTACTCTCATAATTAAAGAGGAGAGAATTCCGGACATGTTATCTTCGTAGGAAAAAAAGGGGCCTTGTACCACAAAGGGGGAAAGGTATCCCAGCTGCGAGGGAGATGTTCCCTGCTTGATCTCACTCTCGCCAGTCTCTCTCCCGGCTTTCCTCTATCAGGGCATTGTTTGACCCCTGTCTTGGGTCACGTGACTGAGCTGGTGGTCAGTTCGATCTCGTCCTCACTGGTGTGATCTGGAAGGAGGAGGATTTTGGCTGGAAAATACCCTCTGAGGACTCCTTCAGTTACGCTGGTGGCCTATTTTATTTAAAAGATGGTTTATTTCAGAATGGCAGAAGGCCTGAATTCATAACACATTTCTAACTGTGGATGAAGCACTTTGGGGGAACTCGCCTCTTTGTTAGGGATTGTGTGAAGTTATGAACAAGATAATAAACAGCTTCATTCCTACAGCGCTTGGTGAAGTCTTCCTCTGGTTGGCCTCCAGTGATCAGTTTCTGTAGTAGTCTGTTTCCCTGCAGGCGATGTTCTTGGGTTTGCATTCTCGGCCTACTTCCAACCAGAATTTTAGATATACTGGTCACAGAACTTTGCTTCTTTTATTTTTACAACTTACATGATCAAATACGTGAGAGTGGGCAGTAACCCCAGTATTTTAACTCTCTCTCTCTCTCTCTCTCTCTCTCTCTCTCTGTGTGTGTGTGTGTGCAGAAGAATGATATTCAATAACATTTATTTTGTACATTTTCCTAACTTTGCATTTTCTTCGTGGACCGTTTTCCCTTTTATTAAAACGGGTTGTCTCTTCTTTGGCGCGCGGAACTATTGGCACCATCACAGAAGTGGTTTGGCCCCAGTGGGAAGTGGATTCGAAACCGCCCATTACCATTCCCCCCCCCCCTCCTTTTTAGGAATCGAGTCTGAGCTCTACTTGTGTACGTGAAGGAGCGGAGAGGGAGAGAGCACGCGGGCGCTCTCTTTCACGTTTTCTGAAACAACTTGATATTGGGGTTAACCAGCATTTTCGATCGAAAAGCAGACGTGTTTTTCCAAACTGGATCAAAGTTTGGAATGATTTCTTCTAGGAAATCAAGGTAGATTAAATTTTTTCTAATATAGGTAAACATATCGAAAGATTTTGTTCATAAAACTTGAGTTATAGACCATAGTTCAGTTCTGTAGGTCTACCCAAGTTTCAAGAGTTGAACTGTTTATAAATGTAGGCAGACGAAACTTTTTGTTCGTTGGAAATTGGATCTTGGTTATAGGAAAGGTTTGGGAATAGACTTTTTTACATGCAATTACAAATGCAAGATTTTGATAGGCAACCTTTGAACCCTAGATGATAGTTAAACCTCTCTCTCTCTCTATTTTCTGTGAGCCCACAATGCAATGTGTGTGTGTGCGTGTGTGTGTGTGTGTGTGTATTAGAGTGGGTTTGTGAGCTACTTCGTTGCTGCACAGTGTCTCTCTAAAGACTTTCATAGTTTTTCCCAGTAGGATGACAATGCCGTCAGTGCACCTCACGCGGTGCACTGTAGTCATTACTAAAGGTTGTCTGCAGTCCTTTCAGCCCCTGTGAGCTGCACCTACACTTTTTAACCTTTTACTTGACCTCTATTCATCCCTATCGTTTAGCCGAAGAGCCAAATTTCCATAAATCAAGCTAGTGCAAATGTATGTACCTCGCTGTCGAACTAATCAGTTCCAGAGGTCCTCCTTTATTCCCCCTCACACCTTCGGAGGACTGTGGAACAGTCTCCCTCCCTCCCTACTGAGGATGTCCTGCAATTGGAACTTCTAAATTTCAAGCGAAGATGCGATGCATGACCACCCTAATACAAATCTCCCTCTATTTAATAATTTACTTCCATTTTTATCTAATTCATTATTTTTTTTCTCTCCTAATAAGTGATCACTCCTTTCTGTACTTCCTGTTACCTTCTGTTACTACTTTCATATGGACACCTTAATATTCTTTGGAAGCTTCTTGAATAGGGTTCTTCATCTTCTGAATAACAATAATAGTAATAATAATTATAATAATAATACCACTTACTGAAGCAGGAAAGCTGTTTTCCCGTCCAATTTAAACCTGATAAAGGAAACCTTTTTACTGCTGTTTACATTGCTGCTTCGTGACTTTACACCCGTCTCTCTCTCTCTCTCTCTCTCTCTCTCTCTGTGGTCACTGCAGCAACGTCAGTAGAAGGTGCTGTTCGACCTCTAGCTGCCGCTGAGGGCCTCGACGAGGTGACCTCCATTCCTTTCCTTCCTTTTGATAAGCTAACAAAGAAATGGAGTCGGCAAATTTATGGCTGTTTACCTTGTGACTTTCACTGTTGCTTTTTGCAGTCATTGTCCTCTCTTGCACTGTCTGGTGGACTTTCTGAAGAAGCCTGGATTCCTCCTCCTGTCTGGCGAGGTCGCCGTCTTCTTCGACTACGACGACCTTTCCAGGAGTTTTGATGTGATTTCCTCGTCTGCCTTGATTTTTGGAGGCATCTATTGATGTCAGTCCTCGTGTGGTTTCCTGTGTGTGTGTGTGTGTGTATCTGTTCTGCTTCAACAGTTTCTGAAGGGCTTTTAGATCAGGGCAAACATCAAACGTGTGTATGTATATATATATGTAAGTAGAAAGTAGACTTTTCACAATATGGACATCTTCAGGACCACTGGGTTCACTTCAAAATTAGTGCAAAGCACTCTCGGGTAAATGTGATTTAAGTTTATACATTTGGAGCCACGCCCACTTTCTTGAGGGTGGGTGGGTGGGTGGGGGGGGAGATGGTTGAGTGGAAACAGGCTGGGTCATTTTACAAGGCCCATCTCAAGAGGTACGGGACCAAAAATGATCAAATTTGAGAGACAGCTTCCATACTTAGGGCAGATTCCAGTTTGTTCAAACATTAGTCCCGGGGGACAGAGTTTGGCATAAAAATAAGTCGTTTTGGTCAAACACTTGTTCAGTGCAACAGTTTGTCTCAGGGAAGCTACGTGGCCCCTGGCGTCTTTCTCCTTTTGTTTAGTAATAAGATTTTTGGAGAGAACCTTTAGAGGAAAAATGGTGCTCTTCTCTTTTGAGGCTTTTGGGCGTTGGTTGGGAATTATGAAAAGTATGAATTGTAAGTTGCAATAATGATGGATTCTATTCTTGACCATTTGAATTTATATTGAAATGTCCTGCATCTAAGTATTTATAACTTGTTTTAATGGAGATTGGTTTGAGCTGGTTTTGTCAATAATTTGAGAGAATCATAACCAAGAAACTTCCTCCCAGCCACACATTCGGGCTCTTCAGCGCTACTTTATAAATACCCCAGATCCATCAAATCAGTTCTGCAATTTCCCCAAGCTTGTTAGAGAATGGACGGTCTTTACACAGGTATTTTCCACTGGGCCATGTCTATTCCGTCACTGGAATCACAATTTTAAGGAATTTTGTGGGGTTTCCTTGGCGTGAATATCAACCCCCGCCATGTACAGGGCAGTGTACATAGTGAGTGTTTTCATTTTGATTTTACTTTTCGTATGTTAATTCGTTCAAATGGTCTATTCACTCATAGAGGCTGTGTATTATACAGCCTTAGTTTCTGCAATAGTCTCACTATTTTTGTCATACTTGCATCATCTCGCTTTCAGTATCATTCCTGAAAGATTTATTATTCCGTGGGCTTCGTGGAAGGTCCAACAGAACGTTTCTATGTCTAGGGTTTTGCAGAGAGAGATTCGCACCACCTTTTGTGACTTTACGCAGTATGTACAGCAGCATTTTGCCCCCTTCGGGTTTGTTTATAAACTCGTGGCTATTCTCTCTCTCTCTCTCTCTCTCTCTCTCTCGTATACATCAGAAATTATTTATGAATCTAGTTTTAATAAACCGACGCGAGTTTTATCATCTTATGTAACCTATCAATGGCTGCTATGCTATAGCGCCAAAGGAAGGTTCTCGTCTGTCTCAGGTTGAACAGATTGGTAATTTGATAAGAATACGAATAATGTTTATAGAAGGAAAATGTCATCAACTTACACAATGAGTACTGGCGAGGTCCACAGTTGCAGCGTTTCCCCTCAGCAGCCGCTTTTGTTGGGCGTTTCAAACTCGGAACCCTCCCCGCCCCCCAATCTCTTCTTCAACTACCATTAGAAATAAATGAGCAGGGTCTTTGATACCTCAAAATCGAAGGTCTGAATCTGGTGCCCATTTACTTCTTTCTCGAGTTCCTGGTCTTGTCAAGGACATCTGGCTGCTCGTCATTTGGATTTCGTGCGAAAAGGATATTTTTTAGTCCTGGCGATATTATATAATCCTGTGACTTTCGCTTCTACCTTCGGCTTTTCACAATTTCTGGTCAGGCAATGTTGCATATTGTGATTGATAAGTCTTGACGTTGAGCATGTTTAGGATTGCATCTCTCTCTCTCTCTCTCTCTCTCTCTCTCTCTCTCGCCGAATTGTCGTATCCGTTACCACTCACACCAGACCTCTAAAGGCTGTTGCACGTTTCTGAGCACTCAATTTTGGGCTGTTGATGCTTTCCAGGATAACGCCTTATTTTATTATCTGCCATTCATTGTGAGTCGCCAAACCTAAGCATTCACCGATCGTCAGGGATTTCTTGTCATCGTCAACTAGACGTTAACTACTGAGTATGAGGACTAGGTGACAGATCTAATTTGCTAAGTTCCTGCGGTTCTCGGGTCCCTCTCACCCCAGACTGTTGGCCTTCTCGTAGTCTGTCTGAGCAGTCGCTCGTTTTCCAGAAGCGCATTTGCCCCAACACACAAACACACACACACACGAGAGAGAGAGAGAGAGAGAGAGAGAGAGAATTAAGCGTATGCATGCACTGATACTGATAATTATACTATGCATATTTAGTCTCCTGTTTCAGCTTTTCACAAGCTCAGCTCAGGCTGTGTGTGTGAGAGAGAGAGAGAGAGAGAGAGAGAGAGTGCAGTGTAGGTCTATGTGCTCTTTTGATGAACTTGGTGAGAATATTTCTACAAAATTTCTTGACGGACGTGGCTCCGTGTTATCAAGCTGTGTTTGTTGTTCAGTATTTTTGTAAGGTTTGTGTTTGGTGAGGTGAGAGAGCTTTCATTGCAATTTCAGTTTTGAAATAGGATTGTATCCTTTTTAGGATGGTGCAGCCTTGCCTTGAGGAGCCATCGTCCAGTCAAGAAGACCCGTGGAAAGGCGGGAGACTGTGCCTTCCCTCAAGACAAGAAGTTTGCCAAAAGCAGCGTCAGTGTCCTTCATATCATTTCATATCGGTTTCCCAATCATTTTTCCAAAACGTCTGCTCTGGAGTGTGCTTGCAACCCCAGTCATCCAGTCCCGTGGCTTGCGTGCAGTCTGTATTTGTCTCATTTGTGATAAATTCCCTTATAATGCTGTTCAGATTTCCATTGCTCTTTTCAGAGGTGACTCAATGGAGTTATTTTTGGTTAAAGTTTCAACTTGATCATTCTTTTGGGTCATTACCGAAAGTTTGTGTCAAGAGCTGGAGTTTAAGTTCAGAGACATTTCTTTAGAAATTT
>JANJGK010007343.1:27500-31884 GCA_039081455.1 Macrobrachium rosenbergii | reverse complement strand
AAATAAAATAAATTAAATTAACAAATAGATTAGTATTAGGGTAGTAATGCATTGCACCTTCGCTTGAACTTCTGAAGTTCCAATTGCACGACAGCCTCCGCTGGGAGCCTGTTCCACAGTCCAACGGTGTGAGGAATAAAGGAGGTCTGGAACTGAGAACTACGACAAGGCCCCCTCCACAGACTGTGCTACTCACCTCTTCCTTTCACAAATTGTCTCGATTCCTGACAGACGAGTCCCTTTGTGTCCTTTGCCTCTTCCACTTCATTTCTTGCACTTTATCGGTTTAAAGGCCCTTCTTCGTTCTAACACGCAGAGTTAATCAGGTTTTACCATCTTGCCCTCGGCAGTTCTTTCCAAATGACCAGACCATCTCCAAATACTCTGATCAATCCTTTCACCTTTACCCCTATAAAAACGAACAATTATTCTTCTCACCTGTGAATCTTTCCTTCATCCAGACATATCTTACACATCATGGTCATCATCTTAATCCCTCCCTGAAGCCTATTTAACATTAGCTAAACTATGATCCTACTAACCCTTAATATCATCCAGTATAATAAACCTTTTTTGCCTCTGATGCATATCTCTTTATTTCTCACCCTTTTGATGTTATACCATATATTCTACGCAAGTAGTTCATTTCAGCAGCTTCAACCTTTTTCATTTTAAGCGTATCAAACATCCACACTTTACTTCCAAAAGAGAGAGCTGGCTCAGCATCCCTTCATAAGCTTCAACCTTGCTTCCCTTGAAGCTCCAGGCTGCATCCCAACCTTTTGCACATAACCTGCTATTTTCCTAGTTTCACCTATCCCATGACTGATCTCTTTTTTTCATCCTGTCATCATCTGATTTGTTTACTCTCTAGTGCTTATGTAAATATACTGTTTCTGTTCCTCCACCATCTATGCTAACATTCATTGCTTCATCCCCTGGTTTCACTTGGTCCCATACCGTACACATCCTGGTCAGCCTCTTATTCATATTCTGAAAAACTTTGATCAGCACCTCACACGTGAACTCACTGACTCCTGGTGCCTTTCGGTTATAATAATTTCTGTCAAGGAGTATTCACGCTATTTCTGTTTGAGTGTGTAACATGACATACCAAATACACAGATCGAAAGATACTTTTTTTATGCAAGGATGCTGATTTCAGGGTCATTGTAAAGCTGAATGTTTGTGCTTTGTCAGAATGTATTAAAAACCATAAAAAAAATCAAAAGATGGCCTGTTCACTCCTATTAATAATTATTCGTCAAAATTAAAATAAATGAGATTGGAAATGTATTCTAACCGATGCAAGGTTGCGAAAAATTTGCTTTCCAGTGAAACTGATTTAATCGCTGCTTACTTCAACTATTGCAGAATAAAATGTAAAGAAAAAGATGTTAAGATGTTTATGTTTTTTTTTAATGAGAACTCTTTTATACTGTATGTTATTTTCTTTGACAGTTCTATATTTAGTTACTTATCTTGATTGGATTCTGATTTTTGTGACGTGGACTACGTGAAATTAAAAGAGGTAAAGTTCTACTTTTTTTATGAAAAAGTTTACCTCTGAAATAAGGCAACAGATTAAAAAGATTTTTTCACCATGCAACACTGCTTTTTATGGATATTTATCATGCCAATATGCAATAAAGCATAATATCATCATTTCTGACATTATGGGTGAATTGCTATTACTGCTGTCACTATTGCTGCTATTACTACTGTAATAGATACGATGCATACTGAAAGATCGATAAGTACGCGACAATTGCTTGGTTTTGCTTTATTTTTCGGCTCGTCTACAGTGACACAGGTGGTGCTTAGGAATTTTGGTACGCCATCAGTTAAAGTGATTCATAGCCAGACAGTTATTATAACAATAAGAGTGCAGGTTGAGTTTAGAGTTCAGATAATAATAATAATAATAATAATAATAATAATAATAATAATAATAATAATAATAATAATAATAATAATAATAATAATAATTTCAAGATTCACATCACGAACACAGACTGGAATTCATTCCAATCTCAATTAACTAAACTTCTTTCTCTGGTAATATGGTTTCAAATAACAATGGCTATATGTCGCCCATTATTCGCTTTAAAGAAATGCATCGTTTGGAAATTAAAACTCCAGTGCATACCACCTATAACTAATGAAAGATGATACAGCGACCATTCAATGAATAAATTTAGAGACAGTTTCCATTTTCAGAGTAAAACAATAGAAAGAAATTGCTGATACTGAATGTCTTCCTTTGGAAAGTTCACTCATTCCGTTGGATTCCGAGTTTAAATATGATCAGTTGACATTCACACCGGATTCCTAAGGTTTATTGCAAGCCTAAATAAGTCTGGTTAATTTGCAAGGTTTGTGCGTTAACCCTCCTCTCAATTCTTTCAATTCATTTTTCAATTAGACGCAAGCAATCTCCTTGTAACGTTGCAACACATCTGAAGCAATAAAGTAATTAGAATTATTCAGCGGGTTATGATTTTTAGTTTTCTGTAAAAGAAAACTATTGTGCCGGCTTTGTCTGTCCGTCCGCACTTTCTGTCCGCACTTTTTCTGTCCGCCCTCAGATCTAAAAACTTCTAAGGTTAGAGGGCTGCAAATTGGTATGTAATCATTCACCCTCCAATCATCAAACATACCAAACTGCAGCCCTCTAGCCTCAGTAGTTTTTGTTTTATTTAAGGTTAAAGTTAGCCGTAATCATGCTTCTGGCAACGATATAAGATAGGCCATTACCGGGCCGTGGTTAAATTTTTCGTGGATCGCGGCTCAGACAGCATTACACCTAGACCACCGAGAGATAGATCTATTTTCGGTGACCTTTATTATACCCTGTAGCGGTGTACAGAAAACTCGATTTGGCCGAAGAAACTTCGGGGCATTTTTTACTTGTTTTTGAGGATCCGCAGTTAATCGTTCATGTGACATTCATTATCCGGAGTTGGTCACGTGACCCATTTTTTTCTGATTTTTATTTTAATTGTATCTATTTCTTAATTCACCTTCGTTTTCAGATTTATTTGATATTAATCTAATCAATTTTCTATCGGCATTTTGCTGTACATCTCATCTCATATGCCATTTTGTTATTTTCTATTTTCAGGGATATCCAGGAAGTTCTGCCCACGCTTGGTCTCTGCAATGCAATGATGTTTTTGACTTGTTGCATGTGAAGCACCTAATTATGACTAATAATGGCCCTCTGTACAGAACATAAGCCTGCCAAAGCCATTCAGCGGTGAATAAATCAGCTCATACGAAGTAAGGTAATTGTTATCATTATTTATTGTTATTTTTCATTCGTAATGAGTTTGTCTGCATGGTGTTGCTACCCACTCTCAATTACGAATGGCTGGTAGCCGCTCTTGAAGGTCTTTGCCGCCATGTTGGACCTTTTCGGCCTTTCTTTGGTTGGCGACGTTGTTGGGGTAATGGTTTGGAGTCGGGGGGGGGGGGGGCGCTTGGTATTGCAGCCCCAGGAAGTGCTGTGATGGCAGGTTGAATGTTTTGGGAGGAGATAGCTGGCGCCGCGACGCATTCATCTGGCGCTCATGATCCCATTAGGTTCTTCATCTTCATTTTTTGTCGTATACATTGTCGGTTTTAGCCTCTGCATTCGTATATAAGCTGCTTCCAAATGTCACAGTCTTTCCTTGTCCGGGGGAGTGTCTTATATCATACTGTATTGCTCCCTCGTAAGTTATTCATTTTCATGTTTTCGTAATAAATAGTGAACACAATTTACCTTCATGACTTGCTGAGGTAGGTCTCTTCTGTTGTACACGTGATGATTTTTACCTTATGAGGTAACTTTATAGTATTGTTGTCGGTCTTGGAGTGCTGGTTATTCAATCCACTTGTTGATAGTGGCGTGGAAGAGCATGATGGTAAATGATAACCAAGGAAATGGGGCAATCATTGTTAGTATGGATGGCGGAAGCATAAGATCAGTAATTTGCATAAACATCTGTGAGTAAAAATGCCAGGTTATTGCAGGATAGGAGAAGAAGGAAGCAAAAAAATAAGTAAAGAAAGGAATTTAACAGAAGGTTGCGGCCTTAATGTTAGAGGAAGTTTGAAGTGCATCTGGAGGTCAAATTTGGAATTGATGAAGGAAATGTTGAACCAATTATTTGCGGATGTGAACTGTGAATGTTCGAAGTGAATGGAAGAAGAAAGGTGGAATCTGTAGAGATAAAGTGAGAAATGTTGGGAGAGAAAGTAATGAAACAGTTAGCACTGATGAAAGTTCGAGATGGCTCGGTCATGTGGCAAGAATGGCTGACGATAGGTTAGTGAGAAAAATTACAGTTCGAAACTATTAGAAAGGAAGAAGAAAGATGGACTTAGAAAAGAAAGATAG
>JANJGK010007343.1:15000-25000 GCA_039081455.1 Macrobrachium rosenbergii | reverse complement strand
AAATAAGAATCAATCCAAGAGGATGATGATACAGCTACCTAGGACGCCATTTCTGTAACTGCCTAAAGCATATGGACTACGGTTTGTTTACAAGTTTATTATTTTTGTTTTTTTTTTAATGGCAGGTTATTTTAATAGTACTTGTTATCCATTACCTTAATTGAAAGACCCGTATTTAAGCCAATCAGAAGCCTACGGGGCGCTCGGTAAACAAGATCCCGTACTGGCAAAAAGGCGAGATTAATCTAAAATCAACAACGGCCAATCAGAGATAGTCAACACTTATGTAACGGACACAATTATCACATATAAATGCACAAATAACTTCATTCTCTGTTCTCTTTCCTTCCAAAAACGTCTCTTTCTCCTAAAATACTCTTTGATATCTTCTTTTCCTCCTCCTCCTCCTCCTCCTCCTCCTCTTCTTCTTTTTCTTCTTCTTCTTCTTCTTCTTCCTTGACAATCTTTTCCTTTAACCTTCTTAAACTTCAAAAACCTCACTGATATCATAGCCTACGCTGACGCCATTTTCATAAACATTCATAATCTCGATGTCAGTTTTCCCTTATTACGTAGTCTCGATCAAGTCACGAAAACCACTGGATTTAAAACTAAGTAAGTGAGGAACATTGAACGATTAATGTGTACACCATCAGCTACTCTGTAGACACATATATACCTTCGCACGTCAAAGTTTCTGGTAGATATCTAAACTGTGGCCGTGAAAGTGCACCTGTCATGTTACCTTTTTTTTTATATATAATATTGCGGAAGGAAATTCATGAATTCATGACTGTCTGATATTCGACAAAAAGGATTATGCCTGTAGATTGTTTGCTTATGTATATATACTCGTATATATATATATATATATATATATATATATATATATATATATATATATATATATATATATATATATATACTGTATATATATATATATATATATATATATATATATATATATATATATATATATATATATATATATATATATATATATATATATATATGTATGTATATATATACACGTATGTATGCATATATACATGCATACATACATACGGTACATACATACATACATATATATATATATATATATATATATATATATATATATATATATATATATACATACAAAGAGTCTTTCCCACACCTTAAATACTGTACATACTCAAGTTTCACTTGCAATTGCGAGTTCCAGCGTCGACAATTTCGTTGATTCGACGCCAGGTATTCCAGTCAATCAATCAGATGCAGTTTCTTTCAGCACAGAACAAAAACACCCGACGGAGAATAAGGTGCACAGAGCTAGCCACACTGATATAGAGAACTACTGTACAGCTTTTTGTTATTGAGGACAGAACACAATAATCACAAAAGACACACCCTAAGTCAGGCTTAAAGCATCCAATTATTAAACGGACTTGTTCAAAAGTCTTTCACGTGATTTTTTTTCCTGTGGGTGATAGTTCGTTTTTATCGTGAAATATATATTTTTTCCTACAAAATACAAACATTTTTCTATGGACAAAATGAGTTTCAAAGAGATATTTCTATTGTGGACATTCATACAAGAATTACTTTGCACTTCTCGTAGATGAGGTATTAGTTGTGCAATCAACAAAATAGAGGATTTTCTCGGGTATATATATATACCCGGCACATTTTGCGACTGTGTGTATATATATATATATATATATATATATATATATATATATATATATATATATATATATATATATATATATATATATAATATATATGTATATATATACATATATATATACATATAAATGTATATATATATATATATATATATATATATATATATATATATATATATATATATATATATATATATATATATATATATATATATATATATATACAGTCGCAAAATGTGCCGGGTCATAATTATATTTCATACATTTCAAATCCTGATATTAATTACATAAAAAAAGGACGCTTTAACTCTTGAACATCTCGTTGTATGGAATGAAATAAACAGTGAGCACTTTTGGAGAATAAATCTTATTCTTTCATAATATTCATTGATTTTAAAATTTGGATGCAACCTCTGATTAAATCTATGGCCTGACCCTCCATCAGTTCCTTTAAAGGTCAAGGTCGAGGGTTGAAAAGAACTTAAGGAACTTTAGAATTCTACATCTAGGGATTGTCTCGTAATCAAGGCTTTTGATTATCACTAGGGAATTTGCTCCTATGAATTATTCTTTTTTTTTTTACTACTTTGAGTCGGCTTTTGTTTATGTATGTATGTATGTATGTATGTAGATATATACACACATATATATGTATACATATATCTATATATCTATATATATATATATATATATATATATATATATATATGTATATATATATATATATATATATATATATATATATATATATTTATATATATACATATACATATATATATATATATATATATATATATATATATATATATATATATATATATATATATATATATATATATATATATTTACACATATATACATATATAATTAGTCTTTGGTACGGTCATTGTAGTTTTAACCTTCCAAAAATAAAAGGTTGGTATGCTGAAATATATCACACACATTATGCAGAGCATATTTGTATATGTGGATAGAAGAAATAATCAATACAATAATCATACACTATACAAAACCCTACGTTACTTAAGTGGCACAAGAGATATAACAGTACAAGTGGTAGGCATTGCTAAGTGGATTACATTAGGAAATTTCTAGGTTATATCCGTTCGGCTTAAAAATCCCCAAAATCGATTACATTTATTCTAATTCACTGATGCACTCGAGGATTGCTTTCAGATACAAAAAAATAATTCTAGGCTTAAAATATCTGCTATTCTAATGCAACGATACGACAAAAATAGTTTCGATAAAATCTATAAGAATCGCGTGCCGTGAAAAATCAAGGGCTCTCTCTCTGTCAGCATGCCAGAAAGAATTTATTTTTTAGATATATTTTGTTCAAGAATTCACAATACATTAATCTCGATCTCAGCTTTTACGGAAAATATTACGCCGAGTATTTTTATCTCTAACCTGAACTACTGATCTCCTTCATAGGATAACAACGAAATTATCATGAAGCGTGAGTAACCGGAGTTTTTTTAGACAAGAAAATGCCATTACGGCTGAAAATTAAGAATTATAAGACAGGTATCAGGCCCGTATTATTTTTTGGGGCAGAAACTTGGGTAGTTAAGAGGAAAGAGATGGGACTGTTGTAAAAGAGGAGGGACTGTTGTAAAAGAGGAGGAACTGCTGTAAAAGAGGAGGAACTGTTGTAAAAGAGGAGGGACTGTTGTAAAACAGGAGGAACTGTTGTAAAAGAGGAGGGACTGTTGTAAAAGAGGAGGGACTGTTGTAAAAGAGGAGGGACTGTTGTAAAAGAGGAGGAACTGCTGTAAAGAACCGAGATGAGGATAGTGAGATGGATTGCTGGAATATCACTACTGGAAAGGAGGGGAGAGTCAAGACGTAAGAAGAATGTGTGGTATATGTAATGATAAGGAGGAGGCTAGGGAAGCTCGTCTGAGATACTATGGCCATGTAATAAGAAGAGAGGAGGTGGAACCAATCAAGAGAGCTAAGAACATGCCAGTGATGGGAGGAGGAGTGTGGGGCGTCAGCGGATCAGATGGATGGGTTTTGGGGTGGGACTGGGGGAAGAAGATAGGAGGGATAGAAACATGAAGAAAGTTGACTCGAGCGGCCGACCCTGCTATACAGTGGGACTAATAAGGTCGAAAGAAGTTGAAGATATATATTATGTATCGACTTCATGTTTAAAATTTTCCCGCAAACGTCAGGCAGAATCCCCAAATATAAAGAAAATAATTTTACAGGCATATAAAAAACGGCTGATAAAAACAAAGAATTTTATGTTCTTGAATAAAATTTTTCCTCAATGCAGACTTTTTTTGTTATAGACTAGTAAAAACTTTTTACTGCTTATCTTTTTATTTATGATTTCAAGATGATAGGAAATCGTGAAATACGAGTTGATGATTTCAAAATAAAGTCTAACGAGGATCTGAAAGTCGGTAAGTAAATGCAAATAAATCATTCAAATGCTAAAACATAACTTGAGACGTTGTGATATGTACTGAAGACTGCCATGACACTGAGCTGTAAGGGATAGTATTCACACACATATATGTATATATATATATATATATATATATATATATATATATATATATAATATATATGTATATATATAATACATATGTATATATATATATATATATATATATATATATATATATATATATATATATATATATATATATATATATATATATATATATATACGTGTAGCGTGCATGATTGCCCGTAAATATGTAGGCATATGCAGGTAAATACGTATATCTAGACAATTTTGAATTTATATATATATATATATATATATATATATATATATATATATATATACATATGTTAGTGTTCACCAGCTCTAACTAATTCATATTTATTACACTATTTCGTTCTGGCATAAAATTTAGCTTAATTTGTGCGGTCAAGTTTAGTCTGACGAAAACTCTTATCAATGGTTGACCCAGCAACACTTCACAGACAGACAAAGCATAAATTATTCAAGCGGCCAAAAAGAATAATTTATGCACTTTTAATATTCGTTTTTTTTTATTTTTATGATAAAGCTTCACTGTTTTAAGTAGAGCTTCCACTACTCAGTTCCTTCCAGGATTTAAAGAAAAGAACGATCCTTGAAAATTCGTCCGCAGGACTCCACTTTCCAGATTTGTGAGAGCCCGGTGGATAACACCTCCTTTATTTTAGAAAGTGGCGTTTGGACGCCACTTCGTTATGTGGGAAAGTGGCACTTGGCCGCCACTTCGATACACGAGAAAGTGGAACTTGAACACCGCTTCACTATATGAGAAAGTGGCACTTGGACACCACTTCGCTGTATGTGAAAGTAGCAGTTGGAGACCACTTCGTTATATGAGAAAGTGGCACTTGGATACCACTTCGCTATATGAGAAAGTAGCAGTTGGAGACCACTTCGTTATGAGAAAGTGGCACTTGGATACCACTCTTCTATATGAGAAAGTGGCAGTTGGAAACCACTACCTTATATGAGAAGGTGGCACTTGGACACTTCTTCGTTATATGTGAAAGTAGCAGTTGGAGACCACTTCGTTAAATGTGAAAGTGGCACTTGGACAACACTTCGCTAAAAGAGAAAGTAGTAGTTGGACACCACTTCGCTATATGAGGAAGTGGCGCTTGGACATCACTTCACTATATGAGAAATGAGAAAGTGGCAGTTGGAGACCACTTCTCTCTATAAGAAAGTGGCACTGGGACACTGATTCGTTATATGAGAAAGAGGCAGAAGACACAACAACGATACACGAGAAAGTTGCAACTGGAGACCACTTCGTTATAGCACAAAGAAGCACTTGGAAACCACTTCGTTATACGAGAAAGTGGCACTTGTACACCGCTTTCCTTTACTCGTGAAAATGTCTCCCTGCCATCCTGTTCTTTTGAGAGAGTGCCACATAGCCATCCCCTCCTTGATCTCAACGAGTGCCCCAGGGACGCCACTTCCCGTATTTGACAAGAGTGCCACCCGGAGGCCACTTGTCTTACTTGAGGGCGTGCCACTTGGACACCACTTTCCTCGGGGCTGCCATGATAGAGAGCCAGTGTCGCCTCTGCTCATCGCCTTTAACGTGGCACCCGAGTGCCAGCTTGCCCACGTATCTGTCCTGCTTCTTGTTGTGACCCAGGTCGTGAAGAGGAGAGGTCAGGTCACAGGGATTTTCCTCCGGAAGGTCATCGGGGGGTCGGGAGGTGTCCGAAGCCGTCGGGGTCAGAGCGACGCGGGGCCTGGTACACATCACCAGCAGGAAAGTGACGTGTTCGACCTGCGAAGTAGAGGCGGGAGTGATGATTAGCTTGTGTCAGAAAAGGGTCATGGGATTTGCATTAGTCTACTCAGGTATGGGTTTATGAGACACTAAATTAGTGAAGCTGTCAGTTAATTTGAAATAATTGGGAACGACTGAGATGTAGAAGAGTGAATGAATGTTAGCCTGTGTAAGAAATCTCATGAGATTTGGATTAGTCTAGTCAGATATGGGCTATGAGAAATAGTAAATTAGTTAAGAAGCCATCTAATTTGAATTATGAGAAGGAGCGAGATTTAAAAGAGGGAATGAAGATCAACCTCTGTCAGAAATTGGTTATGAGTTCTTGATTAGTTTAGTCAAGCATGGGTTATAAGAAATGGTAGATGAGTGAGGAATTCATCTAATTTTAAATTATGAGGGGCGAGAGTAGAACACCTAGATAGAACACCTGGACAACTCGGTTTAGGAAAATAGCATTCTTAAACTCAGCAAGCAGAGAATGAATATGAGAGTACAGATTTATAAATTTTCACAATACTGACCTGAGACTGGAGGCAAGTCAAAGATCAGGGTCTCGTTCCAGACCGGCGATGCCGTTCCAGGTCTCCAGGTGGTCTTCTTCTTCTTCAGAACACGACCAGAACCGCTGATTAGAAGAACCCGGATGTATGGACCTATGAAATTCGAGAACATGCGTTGAAGTGTTTTGTTTTTAACATAATATAATAATGATTACATTGTAGGTTGAAGCAAAATATTTCTTAGTTCATTCAGTAAATTTCAACTTTGCGTATTTATCTAAAATGACGAATTTTTAAAAAATAAATGATCACCAATGTAATACAAGTAATGTCCTTAAAAAATACGTACTAACAATTGCTTAGATAAATTTTCTTTCCTTATTCGTTCTAACCAACTACGGTCAAAACATTTTCTTACCAAATGAATTGATTTTGCAGATATAATGTGTTTGCCAGAAGTATTCAAGCATTTGTTTTGATATTTTTTCGATGTCACATGCCCCTATCAATAGCAGAATATTTACATGAACTTTTCTTTCCGTAAGTATACATACACACACACACACACACACACACACACACACATATATATATATATTATATATATATATATATATATATATATATATATATGTTATTCTTATTAGATTCGTTAAGTAAATCTCATAGTTATATCAAACCCTTCTGGAGGTTTTCCCTAGCTCCAAATGTGTGGAAAGAAAATATCCCCAAACTCACCACCATTTCCAATCTCATTCACTCCCTCCAGCCAAACTCGATTATCAAGTTACCGTAAATAACGAGCAACGCGAAGAATGGCATCGGTGTTACAAATCACGGACGAAAATAACCTTCTCGTAATTCGGTTTAGAGAATCTCGTAAAAACTAACAGGCTAAGACTGAATGCTGTTAGACCTATCCATAATTATTATTCTTTTTTGCTGAATGCCGTTGGACTTATCCATATTATTATTCTCTTTTGCTCTCCACATTTCACTTACGGGGTTTCTATAGAGCGAAGCTAGCGTTGCAAGTTGGAAAGAATGAGCTTTTAGTTTGTGCTGTGTGAATTTTTTTGTCATATTTTGAGTATCACTTAAAACAATCACTTTCAAGAATAAGCTTAATACAAAGAGCTCTAAAAAATAGGTGTGCTGAATAAACTCCTCTTTCCTTCTTTAGAGAGAGTGCAATAAATAGAAGGCGATATATCGGGTACTATTGAGTGGCCTTATCTGAGAGACGCTCCGCACGGCTCATAAATAATACCTGATGCATTGCTGTGCCTTTATTCTAGTTTCTCTGAAAAGGGAAAGAAGAGGTTTCGAAAACCTGAAGATTTTGTTGCAATTTTCAACAATATAGCTTCAGCGCACCTGTTTTCAAGTCTATTGTATCCTGTGATAATAATAGTATTATCAGAATGTCAGCTCAGCATAAGTAAAATAAATAATAAATTGGGAATATGAGCGGAGAATGATAGAAATTCATTATGAGGAATAGCAAGATTAAGATAAAGGAGGATTGAAAAAAATATACAGCTATGTATGACATGTATATGAGAGAGAACCCAGCCTTGTGCCTGAAAGCAATAACAGCAGAGTATAGAAAGAAATGACAAAATCTGTGTATTTTGAACTGACAAATCACGTGTCAGACGGAAAAAAACTCCATCGCGCGCTCGTCGCAGAGACCTACTCGCCCCGTGAATGAATCTTCGCCCACCGGCAGGAAATTTTTCCGTAACTTTGTTGACTGAACTTCCTATTTTCATTTGGAGCTTAAAGAAACCGAGTTAGGAATAAAGAGGATGCAAATAAGGAAACGGAAAAGAGCGTGACGTGTTTCTTCGCGTGTCTTGGAATTCAACAGACCCAATGGAACATCAGTTCGGATCCTTCCTAGATAGTGAACGTTATCTAGGACTAATATTTCTTGGGGGGTCATTATCTTTATGATATTTTAGAGTCTTTTTTTATTGTTTTTACGGTCATCCTCAACGAGCTTGTACTAAACACGCCGCAAAGGTGGATACAAACCAGGTTAAAACGCTTGAGGGTCACTGTCTAGGAAAGATCCCAGCAATTCTTTGTCCCAAGGTTTGATTTAAGTTCCTTTGCGCTGAAGTTTGGGATGAGGTTGCTAGCCCCAGTTGACTTCATGTCCTACAGATGGTCACGGTAGTTCTAGTTCCTTAGCAAGGAATTCTTAAGTGGTCACCTATCCAAGTACTAACCTACACAAGGGTGCTAACTGTGTCTCTGCTTTTTTTTTTTTATCACATATATGTATTTATCGTACGTTTATTCTAATAATATCATATATTATCGTTCATTTTTTAGAATATATATATATATATATATATATATACAGTATGTATGTATATAGTAATATATATATATATATTATATATATATATATATATATCAATATATATATTATATATATATATATATATATATATAATATATATATATATATATATATATAGAGAGAGAGAGAGAGAGAGAGAGAGAGAGAGAGAGAGAGAGAGAGAGAGAGCTTGACCTCGATAAAACGCTGTACCTGCCTCTTGAAGGTTGTCTTAACTTGTCAAATAATTACCACCCGGTTATTTTTGGAATTTAAGCAAACGAACTGGGCTGGAAACCGTTTAAGATTGAAGACTTTGTGAAATGACTCTGTTTTGTTCTCATTACTGATTAGCGTTTCTCATCAAGAAATTGAAAAAAAGAGGACATTAGACGTACGAGATTGGAAGAGGAACACACTCATTTAGCTCGGCTTGTAAGTTATTATAATTGTTCTCGACATATGTCTAAAATATCTTCAATTCTCCGTGACATTAAACAGTTCTTTGGTCGTTCAATTGATTGTGAGCATGCTCCCTTATAATGAATCATGAGTTTCTTCCTAAATATGTAATTGAACACCAAATTCTTCGGAAGCTCGATTTTCAGTTCAGTGGCCCCTGTGGGCTTGTTCCATGTGAAAAGGGTTCAACTCCTGAATAATAATAATAATAATAATAATAATAATAATAATAATAATAATAATAATAATAATAATAATAATAATAATAATAATATAGCTGCATTATGCTTGTACTGAGTTTTCTCAATTTTTCTTATAATTCGCTTTTCCTGCACGTCAATACTGGTCAATAATTGACTAATGTTCATATTTCGAAGACATAAACAGCTTATTTCTTACAGCGACAAACACCACCCAGGAAATACCATCAGCACGGTAAAATTCTACGGATTTACAAACCATGTTTCAGTAGCCTACTGTAATATATAAATAGAGAGTTTCTGCTGTAAGAAAACGCTGTTTATATCCATCGAAATATGAACAATGGCCAATTATTGACCAATATTGACTTGCAGGAAAAGCGAATTATAAAAAAATTGAGTAAACTGCAGCCATATTATTCAACAAAACTTGGCTCAAAGTGGGTCTTCTTCTTTCTAATAATAATAATAATAATAATAATAATAATAATAATAATAATAATAATAATAATAATAATAATAATATAGCTTATAACGGGTT
>JANJGK010007343.1:0-12500 GCA_039081455.1 Macrobrachium rosenbergii | reverse complement strand
TATATGTATATATATCCATATATCATAAATATATTTATATTTACACGCACACACATGTACATATATACAGTATATATATACACATACATATGTGTGTAAATATAAATAGATACATATATATGTGTGTATATATATACACTGTATATGTGTATATATTGAATCGCGGATGAAGTCTTTTGCAGGAAACTTTCACAACATTAGGCCCATCTTTGTTCTCGTTGTTATGGTGTGAATAACTTACGTATTATAAACGGTCCACAAAAACTATGTTGATTAAAGTCCTTAGTTTTTGGCAAGCTTTACCGGGCAGTCTTGAGAACCTGTTTACATATACCATTTCGTTGTGGATCAGTGATATTAACCCCTTTAGTGGTGTTCTCATCCTTGAGAGATTTACTGGACCACAAGGCTGTTGTATCCCTTAGCTACCTCATGCAATAATACTTCCCTAATTACCTTCTCTCATATGAAGGAGCGAAACTTAGCAAAAGGGTCTGTTTCTATTTATAGTGAGGATGCTATTGATTGGTGCATCCACAGCTACTTGTCTTGCTTTCATTCCACTGCTTTTTTTTTTTACTAATTTCGTACCTTCTTAATACATTTGATGATCTTCCAAATGTTATTCATTCTGTCTATTGTCTGAGTTGCCTTTCTTAGTCTTTCACAAAATTCCAACTCAAGAGGATCTATACAGGATACCATTGTTCCTGTGCATTCCTTCAATTCACCCTCATTGATCGTTTCTCCATCTAGGTTTATATCATCACTTTGTGAATACTCAGCCGTCATTGCTTCTATTTTTCTTATATTGTTATTTATATATATTCAGGAATGAACAGTTAGGGGACGCAGCGATGGCGAGTGTTTTCGCTAGCGACTTCTCGTTACTAAAATCTTGTTATTGATGTGTATTTAAGAACACAAACACACACACAAACGCACAACACATATATATATATATATATATGTGTGTGTGTGGGTCATATATATATATATATATATATATATATATATATATATATATATATATATATATATATATATATATATATACTCGTATGTATATATGTATATACGAGTATATATATATATATATATATATATATATATATATATATATATATATAATCAGAAAGCTACAAACGTCCTTTAATATCCAATTCACTCTACCTCGGAAGTCAATATATTTTCATATATGTTACCGAAGGGGAATTTTTAGTTGATAATAAGTCCACCGTCCCGTGGGGCCACTGGTTAGTGTGTCACTGTAGTCCTGATTCCTCGTCCGTCGCTGGTTCGACCCCACGGGACGGTGGACTTATTATCAACTAAAAAATTCCCCTTCGGTAACATATATGAAAATATATTACTTCCGAGGTAGAGTGAATTGGATATTAAAGGACGTTTGTAGCTTTCTGATTGTATATGAATCACGGTGATGTGATAAATAGTCATATATATATATATATATATATAATATATATATATATATATATATATATATATATATATATATATATATATATATATATATATATATATATAATATTTATAAATAGTACATATATTAAAATCTACATATATTTATATATTATATATATATATGTATATATATATATATATATATATATATATATATATATATATATATATATATATATATATATATATATATATATATATGTAGAATCTACTGGTCACTTTTACCAGACACATATGTAATTCTAATAGCCACAATGCCCTCTTAACTTCTCGAATTCTTCGCGCTTTTTTTGGATATGCTTGTAACTACGAAGCCGTAACATCCAAAGGCAAGAAATTGAAGAGACTTGTGATTGCCGGTCGCGGGACACGAACCCGCTTCACCATAACCACAAGGTCAGGTCTGCAACGTGACCTCCTTGTGGTTATGGTGACGCGGGTTCGTGTCCCGCGACCGGCAATCACAAGTCTCTTCAATTTCTTGCCTCTGGATGTTACGGCTTCGTAGTTACAAGCATATCCAAAAAAAGCGCGAAGAATTCGAGAAGTTAAGAGGGCATTGTGGCTATTAGAATTACACACACACGCACACACACACACACACATATATATATATATATATATATATATATATATATATATATATATATATATATATATATATATATATATATATATATATATATAAAGCATAAGCAACCTTTGATCACCGACACCTGACAAGAAGACTATAAGATTCGTCCATACTCACCAACTTGGGCGGCGCCATGAAATAGTTTAGTGTCGTTTTATGGTCGATGGTAGCCAGATTTTTAATGTCCCTGAGGGGCTGGATGACCTCCCCAACGGTGGTAGGACTGGCCCACTTGTCGGCGTCCATCACTACAAGTTTCACGACCAGTTCCTGAAGAAGGTGAAGGATAGGAAAAATGAAATAAGTTTCACGATCAGTTCATGAAGAAGATGAAAGATAGGAAAGATGAATAATGATTGGTTTTATGAAAATTAGGCTGTCAAGACAAGCACTGAGGCACTTTGTGCTTAAGACAGGGAAAAGAGGGAGTTGGATTGGTTGAACAACAAGATACGGAGGTCCACTAGAGGTGATTAAGAATAAAGATCTGAAGGTGGAATTAGACGAAAACCTCAGAGTTTCTCTATGAAGTAAAGTTAAAGAGGCTGGCCAGCAAAATTAAAGAAAGGAAGCAACAATGGAGGTCAAGTAAAATGCTACGATGTAAGTGCAGCTGGGAAACAAAGGACGCTGCAAACACCCTTTAGTAATGCCTACAGTGCATCACGCGAGGTGCACTAACAGCACTATATCCTACGGGGGTAAATGAATAATTGTAAATCTGTTTGGTGGAATGATCAGACCCAAAGGCTATGAATTTTTCTAGTAAGTCTCAACGGAATCGAACCCTCCCTCATGTGAAAAAGCTAAAGCAATATATGCACTGCATTTTCACGCTTAACTATATCTTACCTTTAGCTGGGTCTTGTTTGTCTCGACGACGAAGGACTGGTTGAAAGCGGGGTCGTGGGTGTGACGAATCGTCCTGGTCTTGAAGTTGTGTAGAGGAGGCGATTTCTGCTTACGTAAGGAACGGCGCTCCTTCCAGATGACCACCTTGACGTAGGCGTCGCAGGCGGTACCCAGGTATTCCTTACCTGGTAAGCCATGGGCCTCCTGCAGGGAGCCAAATACATATATATTAATTTCTTAACTGGACCACCTTTCTGCTCTAAAATGGAAAACTGTAGTATCTGCAAAATTTTCGAAATTGAAATATGCTACCCATTAGGCTCGTGAAACACTAATGCACAAGTTACTGTAGTTTCAGAACGATTCTTCAGTGCTTTATTTAGGGGGTCTCCTTTGCAGTATCTGCAAAATTTTCGAAATTGAAATATGCCACCTATTGGGCTCGTGAAACACTAATACACAAGTTACTGCAGCTTCAGAATGATTCTTCAGTGCTTTATTTTCGGGGTCCCATTTGCAGTATCTGCAAAATCAATAGTAAGGCAAGGGAAAACTGCAGTATCTACCATTTTTCTCAGTTTTGTAGTTTTGTGGATACTGCAGACTTTCATTTCAGGGCAGATTTGTTGCGGTGAGCTCCTGAATGGGTGACCACCAATGGCTGCCAAACGATGTTTAAAAACTTGCAACAACCCTTTGGAGTCTGATGCTTGAGAATGTAGCAAAGTCACCAATATACTTTACAATATATAAAATAGGCGTAGTATATTTGAACGGTATTCCTGTGCACGTAAATATTTTCTTCGTTGGTTTATTAATACCTATTAACTTCTTTGTTTCATTTTCACACTCCTTTTTAACTCTAAGCAATAGCATTTTTATATTTTACAGTTACAAGAACAACATCCCTAGTCTCCAGACGCGTATGTTTTCTTTACTGGTTTACTGGTACCTATTAACGTTTATATTTCATTTTCGTATTCCTTTCTAAGTTCAAACACGAGCAATTTTAGCTTTTGCATTGACAAGAACAACTTCCCTCGTTCCCAGACACAAATTTTGACTGACAAAGGCTAACATGGTAGCAGAATTTTATGTTACATTGAAGTGGGACGTTTATCACATTTCGTTGGTTTGCTGGCTGAACTCTGCAACTGAAGCTTTTAGACATAGGAGGGTAAATCTCCTTGAGCAAACAAACAGAAAAACTGAGAACGTGTCTATAAGTAACTAAAGCTGTTTAAAAACTATACACCATTTATTCACATTGGAATGGAATGGGATATGGAGTTTAGGCCAAAGGCCAAGCACTGGGGCCCATGAGGACATTCACAGCTGGAAAGGAAATTGTTAGGAAAAGGTGGATAGCAAGATGGAAGAATGATAATATGAATGGAAGTCCAGTAAAAGGAATGAAAAGGGTTGCAGCCAGGGGGCGAAGGGACGCTGCAAAGAACCTTTAGTAATGCCTACAGTGCACCCCGTGAGGTGCACTGACGGCGCTACCCACCCCTAACTACGGTGGCAAACAACCCTATTTATTCACATTAGGCACGACTGAAGTACGCTAACCTTGCATCATCAGGTTCCTACTGTCGAAGTTTTTCGAATAAGAATTCAGCTTTTGCTAAACAGAATTCGCTTCTTTTCTCCGAGTACTTTTTTTTCGGTTTCCCCTGCTCCAAGGAATAGTAAAAATTCTCCGATATTGTGGGTTTGGGGGAATTTCGGATATGAATGCTTATCATCCCAAGGGAAATGACCAAACTCTGAAGACGAATCATGCATTTCTTTTTTTAATATTCGGGGATGAGTTGAAAGTTTTCTCTTCAATATGCGTTTGTGTCTGTATGTCAGAGAGAGAGAGAGAGAGAGAGAGAGAGAGATGAAGCATCTATACAAAAAGAAAACTACACTTTTAGGTAAGAAATATATAATATCCTTGACTCATTGTTTAATAGATAGGTCATTTAGGTCGTCAATTTGCGTTTATGTCCGTATGTCAGAGAGAGAGAAAGAGAGAAACATCACGTATATAAAAAGGGAACTAGATAATTTGGTAAGACATAAAATGTCCTCGACTCAGTCGGAAAATATACATTTAGGTAAGAATATGACGAGAGAGAGAGAGAAAGACATCGCGTATTCGAAAAGGTAAGAAATATAATAGCCCTGACTCAGTTGGAAAACATTCATTTAGGTAAGAATATGACGCCCTTGATGAGAGAGAGAGAGAGAGAGAGAGAGAGAGAGAGAGAGAGAGAGAGAGAGAGAGAGAGAGCTCTATATAAATAGGAAACTACACGTTTAGGTAAGGAACACAATGTCCTTGACTCAGTGCTTAAGGGACAGATAGACAGATCATTTAGGTCGTCAATAGACAAGCAATTTCCCACCCACCATAACAGTAATGATTAATTTCCCGGTGTTGGTGTCTTGCCCGTTGGCCACATATTGGATCCCGAAGCTGAGTTGCCCCTGGGCATCCCCTCCCACGGGGCTGCCAACGCCACTGCCGACGCTGTCTCCAACGCTGCTCTGAAATTAGTGATTAATGAATTTTATATTAATTGACAGCTATTATCAGATTCCCTTAACATATAGTCTAGTTTTTAGAATTAGATAAAGATAAGATAAGATTTTTCAAGAGCCGAGCCTCGTTCCTTAATCAAGTATATTTACATTTGAAGTTTATTATATGAATACTGTTAAAGGAAATCAAAGATGAGAATTAGGTAACTACGAGATTAGGTAAAACTCACCGGACTGGTTAGTTAGATGAAATTAGATCACAGAATTGGATAACTTGGAACTGAGCGTTGTACTAAAATATTTGAAATTAAATTAGGTCTTAAGGTTAGATTAGATACCATAATTCTGGGTATAACTATACGAATATTTATTTGAACTACAGTCAGATGTAGAAAATTCATATTTAATTATATTTATGTGATTTATAGACTACTGGAAAAAGATATGATTTCTACGTAACATAAACCTTGGCATATAGATATAGATAACGAATATAATTAGGTAAAGATGCATATTACTGTAAGATAATTTCAGGCTAACCTGTGCATAACCATACGAACACGATCAGGTGGAATTATGTGCCATTTGTAAATATTGAATATTGACGTCACATATCTTCCTATTTCTGCACGTCCTTCCGCTAAGAAGACAACCCTCACTTACCTCCTTTCTTCCTCCTTCTACATTCTTCCTTCCCTTGATATCTAAGAGCTTAGGCTACCTGAGACAACGAGCCGGCCTTTGCACCTGTGAAAACTTACCCTGCAGGAGTTGGTGGGAGAAGTCCTTCCGCTGTATTCGGACATGGAGGAGTACGTGGAGTCCCTCTTGGAGGAGAGCGCCCCCAGAAGGGCGTTGGTCTCCGCGCTGCCTGTGTGCAAAGGGCTGATGTATGTGTACTTGGTGTGTGTCGGTGTTTGGCCGGGTCTGTGGACGAAAGGAAGGGAAGCAATTTCATTCATGCTGCGGATAATGGATTGATTTCAGAGAATTCTTACATATATAACGCACATACAAAAAAAGGCACTGACATATATATGTATGTATATATAATTATATATATATATAGATATATATATATGTGTTATATATACTGTATATATATATATATATATATATATATATATATATATATATATATATATATATATATATATATATATTCCCGAAATAGCGTGAATTCGATAATAAACGATATCCGTAGCTTAATGATTGTATATAAATCACGGTATGAGAAAAATTTCATATATATATAAATATATATATATATATATATATATATATATATATATATATATATATATATATATATATATATATATATATATATATATACTTATTTATTTATATATACACGGACTATATGAAATTCTTTGAAGAGAAAGTACATACTTGAATATAAATTTTAAAAATTAGTTTCATTTTCAAGATATGTATTGCCCATACCAATATTGCATTCACAAACAGAATTGCCTCATTATATAAGCAACACAGTTTCAAATATACCGTTTATGTGTGTGGGCATTTTCTTTCAAGAAACCAATGCATAATAAAGAAAATCAATGTAACATGATTACAAAACGGATAAAATTTCCAACCGGCAATATATATGTAAATATGCATTAATTCCTGTATGGGAAGAGGCCAAGCAATCATGTTGGCAAAGGCCTACCTGTACAAGAATTTAAATATATTTACATATATATTACTATGGACTTATCACAAAAACCCCTGAATATTTTATCATGAGCATCTTTAGATAAAAATACATTATTCCTTAAAATCATAACCTATTTGTGAATATTATGTATAATTAATACTTTGTCGTTAGTTATTTTCGTTAAATACTTATTTCTCGAAAACATAGCCTGGTTATGCATACATGTGAAATCAATATTTGCCTTGAACACTTGAAAGAAACTTTCCACAAGCACATCGTATGACGTAATCCATTAGAAGTCAAACGTCATGAGCTTATGCATGACGCAAACATGACGCCAGTAAGTCCTTTCCTCTGTTTTCCACAAAGTGACTTGATTCTGCTTGAAACAATTCAGCAGCAAGCACACAAAGCAGAACTTTCGTCACTCCTTTGTACCCGGGATGCCAAGTTATGCCTTTGTCAAGCAAACTATAGCGTGAAGTTTTGTTATTGTCCCTCATTACAATAAGATCATAAGCTTAATGAGACTGGAATGCTGCTTTAATATGCCATGCACCAGCGCACTGGGTTTTTCTTATGTTTTTGTTTAGGCACGTGCATTTTTATTTGTTTGGTAGTCTATCTTGTTTTTTGTTGTTTATTGACTGTTCTCTTCTGTCTATATTTTTTTCTGTATTCAGTTATGTGAGGAAATTCATTGTCCAAGCTAAAAGCCACTTTGGCTTGTTCAGTAATCATAAAAGTTTGCTCATTTGTAGCAACAACGATAATAATAATAATAATAATAATAATAATAATAATAATAATAATAATAATAATAATAATAATAATAATAATATCATCATCATCATCATCTACATCTCCATCAAATGTAGACAAGAAAAAGGCAATACATATACCTTAGATGAACGTTCCATGATAAAAACATTTTAAATACATATTTTTTATAACAATGCGAACAGATTTATTACTAACATATACCTGTGTATCATATTTATAGAAGCGTAATTGGATACAATGAAAACTGGATATCACGTGTTTGACTAAAGGTGCATATATATACCGAATGCTGACGGCTGAAGTTTTTCAGTCTATAGTTGTTTTTCTAGCCATTAAATACACGATTTTTATTGTTTAGCCGTTGAAAATGAGCATAAAAAGAAGTTGTAACTTTTAAAATAACTTGAAACGGCTAATGTATAAACACTCATTATACACACACACATATGTATATATATATATATACACGAGTATATATATATTATATATATATATATATATATATATATATATATATATATATATATATATATATATATATATACATACATACATACATATGTATGTATAACTGAATCACAAAAATATGGAACGTGATGAATATATAAACAAAGACAAAATCCTCGCAGGGAAGAGAAACAATGGAGCGCTGCAAGGCCTTTCGACTTATAGTCCTTTACTTAGTAAGTAAAGGACTATAAGTCGAAAGGCCTTGCAGCACTCCATTGTTTCTCTTTCCTCCGTGGATTTTGTCTTTATTTATACATATATATGTATATATTTGTATGTTTATATATCTATATATGTATATGTATGTGTGTATATATATACATATACATTTATCCATACATATATACATACACATATATATATGTATATATATACTATATATGCAGTATATGTATGTGTGTGTGTCTTTTCTCTTCTAAATGAAAATATAACACATAAGAAGTGGTTGTCAATATAAAACATTTCGGAATTACCAGAAAAAAAAAGAAGAATGAGTTGAGCACGGAGGTCTTTGTCGAGTATCTTATCTCTTGTGGCGAGAGTGAGTTCCTGTAACCTTTCGAGTTCCCCTGGGACAAAAACACTTCAGCTGGCCATGTTTTTGTTTTTTACTTACCATTTGTGCCATCATTATTTTTAATAAGAATAAGTTTTTATCTAAAAGACCAGAGTGTAATGGCCTTGGATGGCGACGGGTCCCGGAAGAGAATGTCCACGCAGTTGATGTGTAAATTTTAGGTATTTGAATAATTGTGTATGTTGAGTTATGATAGCAATATGTGAATATTCGATTTATTATTGGTACTGTTGAGAAAGATCAGTTAATGTGCCGTGTTCTAATTTCAGTTATAACATTGCTTTTGGTTTATCAGGTTTTTATATATAAAATTCTTTCTTTAGGTACAGTTATTGTAAAAACAAAATGTCGTTTGTTTCACTCTCTTCATTAGTGAATATGAAAAGCATAAACTTCATTTCTTCCGTCGCCTCTCTCTCTCTCTCTCTCTCTCTCTCTCTCTCTCTCTCTCTCTCTCTCTCTCTCTCTCTCTCAACAGGATTTAGCCTCGTATGTAATCGTATGTGTCAATATCACCCCTACGATGTTAATTAGCTTAGGGAAAAAAATTGTCTTCTACCTTTCTACGTCTGTCTGTCTGTGAGTTTGTCTGTCTGTCTCTCATGCACGCTCACTCTATTCATATATTTTTTTTTTATCTTGGCTAGTTGCCATACATTTTAATTACAAACCCCCTTTTTTTCTCTTACAAATAACTGTTCATAACATTACCTTTTTAATTCAAATTGTTACAAATAGAATAACTCTCTCTCTCTCTCTCTCTCTCTCTCTCTCTCTCTCTCTCTCTCTCTCTCTCTCGCACACGTACACACACGCACACAAACATACTCAAACAAACGTGCACATACATGCATGTATGTATGTATATTTGTATATATATGTAGTATTTATGTAACGCATTGATAAAGTCACTCTCTCCCTCTTACACACACACAAACATACACTCACAAATACACACAAACACGCACACGTACACACACAAACACATGCTCACATGTATAGATATGTATGTTGTATGCATGTATTTATGTATGAATGTGTAGCATTGACACAGTCACTCTCTCCCTTCACTCTCCCCCACTTCAAAAACCGCGTTTCTCCAATTATCCTTCCAAAAGGATTCTGGAAAATTAACGGTGCAAGAAAAGAGGAAGCCTCCGGTTTCCATGGCAACGCGTCGGGAGCTTCACGACATTGTCAAGAAAATTTCTCTGTATTATGAATGTGATGTTATCATGGACGGCGTCACAGTATAGTGTTACGCTTCATCTAGAGGTACCAATATTTTCTGTGAAATTACTTCGTAAAGGTAAAGCAGAAAGTGGTCGCTTGGGTGGTGTGACGTCAGCTAAAACATGGACGATTATAACTGACATCAATATTGGCCATTTTGTGTAGATTTTAGCGGCAAAATAGTAATGGGTGCCATAAAACACACTTGTGTCTCGCTGTCATTAGTTTTTATATGACTAGGGAAAAATTCTTGGAATAATATTTATTCACATAGCTTTGGAATTCTCTTCCTGCCGTTTTTTCTCCGACTTTCATCAATTACTTCCTTCTTCGATAAGTTCTACCTTTGTACATTTTCACATTTCTCGCTCTTCTTCGGCCGTGGGCAAGTTAAGGGGATTTAGTCGCAGTTCCACTCTCGTCTTTTACATATATAAAGAACAAAAGTTCCTGAGTTTTTCTTTTAATCTAACGAATAATAAGTCTGCTTACGTCATTTCAGTTTTTTTCCCTTCAAGAAAATTTATGCTGGACGTAAGTTAAATTTACTCGAGGGGCAATGACACAGGAGATGAGCGTTTATAAGAAAATAAGCGAGTAGTTGTATTATCATCCGTGGGGAACTTCTGTTCTAACTCTTTATTTATTAAAGTTTTTGAGCCTTTAACAAAATGCTATTTTTTCTTTTCACGAATCCGATAACAAAAATAATGGATAAAATCTCTGAAGTAACATTATGCTTTTCACAGTCACTAAAAATCTCGTCTTCAAAGTTCAGACTTTGTGTATGAGACATTAAGTACCATCCCGTTTGTCTAAAAGGGCGTCCGTGACGTTAAGTGTTATATCTTGGCGATATAAAACTGTTTAAATCTCAGTGAATTCAAGGAAAGAAATAGAGAGATTTCACATCAAATTATTTTTTTCCGTTTTAATTAAAGAAGTTAATCAAAGGCGACGCAGTATTTAATTGTTACAGCCGTAGGTGGAGGAAGCATATTACCTGGCATATACTTTTCCATCTAAGGATATGAATTCTTGATCATACTAATGATAATAAACATATTTTCCACATTTTTAAACTAGAAATCAACTCCGAAATATCAAGGCTAAAGCAGAACATCCTCTGATAAACAACCTTTCACTTAAGGCTAACAATTTCGGGTCAAAAGCGAAAGCAAAGATGAAAAAAATATAAAACCTCTCAGCTCGACTGAAAGTTTCGAAATGTTTCATTAACTCGCCGTCAAGGGAAAGCACCCAGCGTCTTCGTTTGTCTTCATGAGAGACAAAAGAAAGACAGCCTCTATCCCCGGAAGGCGCACGTTCGGGAAAACCCTTTGATGGAGGAGATTCTCTCGAGAGTTCCCCGAAGGCTTGATCGAGAGTGACTGCGACTTGGGAGTGATGAGAAGGTGATTACTGGCTGTTTGTTTCTGGCGCGAATAGATCGGTTCATGCAAAGGTAATATACACTTTGTCTCTTCTAGTTTATTATTTCTCTGGCGAGACTTTAGATCAGTTGTCTATTTCAAGGGGGGGGAAATACTATAAAAAAATTACCTTCGCTTTTGTTAATTACTTATTCTTTCCAGAAGAAAATGTACTGTACTGTGACTTTTTTCAGTTTTTCTTTTAGGTAAAAGAAAAGTTTTCTTTTCTTTTATACCTGGAAAAAACAGTGACCTTTTACATGCTATTTCAAATAGCGCCGTCTTGGAACAGTTTATTCTCATGAGAAAATATGCCTTAATTGTTGTTTATTGTTGGCCAGTTGAATGCGTTCTGAATCGCCCTTGTTTTTGAATGACTCAAGGGCTTTTAGTATGATGAACTCTGTAAACGGTGGATGAATGGCTGGAAAGTAAAGTCATTCTATTTGACTCATTTGTTGGTGTACCTGTGTGCGTGTGCGCGATAGACACACACACACACACACAGAGAGAGAGAGAGAGAGAGAGAGAGAGAGAGAGAGAGAGAGAGAGAGAGAGAGATATTAACGGAAGCAATGGACAGGCTATTGTGCTTGGCGCACAATGTCCAAGAGGGCGAATATATACACATGATCTTTGCCTAGGGTCCCTTTTCACCCAAGATAGGGCCAGAGGGAACCAGGCAATGGCTGCAGATGACTCAGCAGGTAAACCTACGGCGTCCGAAATACCCCATTCCTAGCTCAGAGGATCGGTATGGATCAATTACCACAGAAATTCATCATGATATGAGAGGGTCTT
>JANJGK010007342.1:0-31887 GCA_039081455.1 Macrobrachium rosenbergii | reverse complement strand
ATCGCTGACAAGCACGAGTTTAATGAACGTGCGAAGAGAGATAATAACATCAGGAAAGCGAAATTTGACATTAATCGGTTTGAAGAGTTCTTTGGAATGATCGACTTGTCAGAACTCGGAGCAGAAACCTGATATCACAGCTGGAAAAAGCCTGTTTCCAGTTTACTATGATTTACTCTCGAGTTCATCTAAATTTCAGGGGTATCACAAGTTCAGTTTGTAAAGTTATTTCCCCATTTTCAATTTTGAACGACGCTTGTTATAGATAAAACACAATCTCTATGAAGAATAAACTACTTTAACAGCTGGCTTCGAAAAAATGTTACTTTTGCCTGAGGAAAACCAACACTGAAAAAATAATAATTTTGCTTGTCGGATTTTATAACATAAAATGATCATTTCACATTGGGAAAAATTTTATATAAATGTGGAAATAAAACTTAGGTGAAGTCATTATAAAGGCTGATCATCTCAGAAACGATGCTATTTTCAGATGACGGCCTTAATTGCGTTGATGCTAAATCATCTTGTTCGAACTGATAAACGGAATAGAATATAATACAGAATTTAGGTCAAAGGCCAAGCGCTGGGACCTATGAGGACATTCAGCGCTGAAAGGGAAATTGACGGTAAAAGGGTCTGAAAGGTGTAACAGGAGGAAAACCTTTTACGGTTGCGCTATGAAACAATTTTTAGTAGAGGGTTGAGGAAAGTAAGATGGAAGGAAGAGAATATGAACGGAGGCACAGTAAAAGAAATGAAAGGTGTTGCAGCTAGGGGCCGAAGGGACGCTGCAAAGAACCTTATAATGCCTACAGTGCACCGCATGAGATGCTCCTACGGGGCTGATAAGCAGAGAAAAGTTCAATACTATTCACTCTGAGTGGAATCTCCTTAGACTGGAATCAAATCGATTGTTCTGTCTTCAAAAGGCAAAATGAAATTTCCAGTCATCAAGTCACGAGCCCCGAAGAATGAAACGTTATTATCTTTTTCTTCATAAGTGAATTTGAAATATCTGCCCATTTACCGCAAACATGAAACGTCCCTGTGACTGTCATTCCTTAAAATAAAACGAAAAAAGTCTACCAGCTGCGCAAACAACAAAGAAACAAACAAATATTACTTCGTTTGTAAACATTCCTTTCCCTTTAATCCAAGTATGTTATTTGTTTTTATTCATTCGCATTCAGCTTCCGAAAATTAATTTTTTGTTTATTAAAGGGCAATTTTTTTTAGAATGTCGATGTTTAGATGATTCTTCTAAATAATCACTTAGCTACTTGCAGTGTTGATATTGGAGCTTTTAATGAAATTAAAGATTAATTGAAAGGTATACACAAACACCTGCTCACCATTCGTATTTATTATTTATTGTCATGAATAAGCAATATTAAGGTGAAAATTTTCCATCAGAATTCAAGGAAGAAAAAGTCCATATCTGTTTCCACTGACGTACAAAAACAAAGAAACAAATCTCACAAAAATTCGTCCCTCCCCAAAACAAAATTTAAACTATGCTGTATCTTCATTGCCACAAACCCTGAACCTGCAAATAAGAAGGACAAACACTTAAGTCAAAACCTTTTTTCCTCCACGCATGAAGAATTCCGCTTTCCTCCCCTCCAGGTTGAGGAAAACGTTTCTTCTCCTCTAGGTTGAGGAAAACGTTTCCTCTCCTCTAGGTTGAGGAAAACGTTTCCTCAATGCGGAGGGAAACAGAGGAAGACACAGCCAAAATCAAAAGCGGTTTATGTCAGATGTCGAAGTTGGGAAAGAATGAGGGTTTTGAGAAGAAGAAGAAGAAGAAGAAGAAGAAGAAGAAGAAGAAGAAGAAGAAGAAGAAGAGGAGGAGAAGAAGAAGGAGGAGGAGGAGAAAGTAAAAATGTCTGTATTTTGCTAAAGCTCTGTCTTAGACCAAACGGCAGGCAGACAGATATCTCGGAATGGAGATGGATATCAAGAGGGCAAATTTTGTTTTTGTTTTATTTGCTGGTCTTTCTGGTGGAATTCTGGGACCTCTCTTGTTTTCGGGGTGAAGTTACGCCGGATGATGGTCGTGCGAGTATATACACATACATACATCAATACACTTACATACATATATATACATATATATATGTATATACTGTATATATATAGATAAATAGATAGATATTTATTTATATATATATATATATATATATATATATATATATATATATATATATTTGTATATGTTATATAATGTATAAGTAGAATTATCTTCTTCGGGCCAAATAGAATTCTTTGTGTGTGTTCTTTTGAGGAGTGAAACTGATATGAAACTTGAGAGAGAGAGAGAGAGAGAGAGAGAGAGAGAGAGAGAGAGAGACAGACAGAGATTTATGCTTCACATACTATGGTATTCGACGAACCACCAACACGTAATACAGAGTCCTGACTACAAACGTAACTCGTAACTCAGATGAACTGACGCACAGCATAAGGGACGGTTAGTAATTATGTATTTCTGCTGCAGCGGGGTGGCTGAGGCGCTTTCAATTACAGAGCATGAGAGCGATAGAAAGGTCTGTGTGGAAATTTCTGTTTCATAACGCAGGAAAGAGAATAAGATCCACCATAGTAACCTCTGGCCTTTGGGTCAAAAAGGTCCCTCCAAAATTCATTGCTTTGGTTCTACGTCATCTTCAGATGAGATTATCATTATTCAACTCCTTTTTCTTCGCTTCCTAAATAAGTGTGCCGAGAATTTGTTTAGGTACTTGTCAACGACTGGTCTTCTCATCTGGGTCCTTTGTCAGTGGACAATTATTGTAAAAGGTTATGATTGTCGTGATATGATTGTATTACTGTGCAGAATCATCTTCATTCCTATCTTTCTCTCGCTCTCTCTCTCTCTCTCTCTCTCTCTCTCTCTGGGGTGTGTGCAAAACTATCTTGATTCCTATGTGTGTGTATGTGTGCTCGCAAAACTACCTTCATCTCTCTCTCTCTCTCTCTCTCTCTCTCTCTCTCTCTCTCTCTCTCTCTCTCTCTCTCTGTGGGTGTGTGCAAAACTAATATCTTCATTCCTCTCTCTCTCTCTCTCTCTCTCTCTCTCTCTCTCTCTCTCTCTCTCTCTCTCTCTCTCTCTCCCCTTCCCAAATGACAATCGTGTAACTCACAGTGACCTTATCAGGGACCCAGTTCCCTTTATCGGTCTAAAGCAAACATTCCTTTAATGTCACTAGAGAACACTGTGGAAGTAAAGTTAAATGTAAATTATTTATTTTTATTTTCGGACAAACCTGTGAGTATGTACACATTTAGAATGTATGTACGTAAGCCTATATATACAGTACATTTACATCGAGAATGTGTATTATGGTTTATAAGTAAGGTTGTACATTTTCATTTATATGTAAACGCGCCTAGCACACAAATGGTATGTGTTATACACTAAGGTAACGTCTTTTCCATGTGAATGTCGACAGTTTAGGGAAAGTCTATAAAAACAGCGAATGTTATTTACTCGTTGATTACACAAGTGAGTCGTTAATAACATTAAAAGAAAGGCTCATTACAGCAGGTACAAAATTAAGATTGACAAAATGAGCTGAAAATAACTTGTTCTAAAGATCATCTCATCTTTTGCAGTCTATCACAACTGTTCCAAGAAGGATTTCATTTGAAACTCTCCAAACTGCATTCCTCACACCAATCAATATTTTGGCTTCATGGACAGATAACTAAATATCAGAGAGAGAGAGAGAGAGAGAGAGAGAGAGAGAGAGAGAGAGAGAGAGAGAGAGAGAGAGAGACTTAACGTTCAAGAGTAACACTCGGGGGAAATGCCACCGGCCGAGATGACAGTTAGGTCTAAGGATCCACAAAAGCTCTACTTTCCATTTAGATTTTAGCTTTCCTTGCATTGGGCATAAATTTTCCCTTTCCCTTAAAAGAAAGAGATGTTTCTGGACCTTCTCTTCTACGAATGAACGATCATAACTTAGGCAAGAATGCAAACGAAAAGCAGGCTTATTCCGATATTCCTACTCGAGTTCAAAAATTATTTAACGGTTTAGTCATTAGTACCTAACCCAGCTTGAGAATCGTTATTTACGTATTTATCTATATATTTATATATTTGTCTGTTTATTTATTTATTTATTTACTTATTTATTTATTTACTTTAGATTTAAATCAAACTGGTTTCCGGTGTAGTACTAGATCATAATTTATACATTTGCTACCTCATACTAAAGTCAGCCGGCTCTTTAAGATGCGCAAAGCATGTTTCAAAAAAGCTCTCTCTCTCTCTCTCTCTCTCTCTCTCTCTCTCTCTCTCTCTCTCTCTCTCTCTCTCTCTCGCTAAATTCTATATTGTTTTGCCCTCCTTTAAAAAGCTCTCCCCATTGTAATCATCCGAATTACAAAGCAGCCCTGTAAAGCCGTGAAAACATTTTATATTTATCTCGTTCCAGAAAATAAACGCTTCCTGTTTACTTTCATCGCATTCCCAGTAATTCCTTTAATTCCTTTAATTCATTTTACATTCTGGATGTATGAACGAAAAGGCTGGCTGTTTAGTCATCAGTGTGCTCAAAAGAAAGAACATTTTAACAAAATTACATAAAATGTTTGTAATTTACTGAAAGAGATTTACTGTAATTTGGGTGCTCATTTCGATATAACAGTTCTGTGACGGTTGAGTTCAGCCTTTTTGTTTTATTCCACAATTTTGGGGGCGGACGTGTTGGACGTCTCTCTCTCTCTCTCTCTCTCTCTCTCTCTCTCTCTCTCTCTCTCTCTCTCTCTCTCGCGTTTTTTACCAGAAAAGGTTTTCCGCTCTTGGTGATTCTACCTCTCATAGAAGAAGGCAATGTGTTAATAGTGTCTCTACGTCATACCCGGCGCGTAAGCCGGTTAGTGTTGCGTAATTGCAGATATATTAACCCACATTCTGCCCCAATCAATGCCTTCGAAATGTTCAAGTTTCAACTTCTCGAACTCTATTGGCCCAGGGAAATGGGTAATAGAGTGCTGTGTATGCGTTAGTGCTTGGCCCTCCCTTTACCACAAAAATGTCATCTGACCAACCTTCAACCGTCGTTCCCGTGACCCTGGCACCTAACGATACCTGTGCCCCACACACAAGTTCTGTGCTCGCGAGCAATTGTCTTTACTTTGTCCAGCGTCAATCGAACCGTTCCGATGTCGAGTCTGCTATACAATCTGTCAGTGCAGCCTTCTCTGATGAGGAAATTAACTGCATATACAAAATGCAAAGACCTGATACAAAAAACCATTCTCCAGGAGCGACCCACGAAAAGCCTTTCATCTCACAAGAAAGTATCATATATCCCTAAGTGGCTAAGAACCTGCTCGGTGGGAATGTACGCCGATGACCCTCACAATCTGCCTTCAAAGGGGCCTGCTGATCTAAGCCTACCTGCAGTGCGCCATACGGCAGAAAATTCCTTTCTATAAGCAAAATCCCTCTCAGAAAAAATTTACAAAACCTCAGAAAAAATTGAGGAAGCACAAGACAAATTTTCACAGATCTGGGACGTGATCAAAGGAGTACAGGAATCACTCGACAGTCTTAAAACTGTGGAAACAAATAACAATCTGTTGTGGAGACAAAATGGTAGCCCGGGTGAAGGACACTTTGCACTAATAATGAGGCAGGCGAGAGCGCAGTTCAAACTTGCCCTTAAGGACTGCAGACTGAATGAAAAGTAACTAATTGCTGATACAGTGTCTAGAAAATTAGAATCTGGTGGTTACCCCCGTCTTTGGAAAGACATTCAATCCCTAGATCCCAAAACTAAAAAGTTATCACAGAGAGTAGGAGAAGCCGTAGGTGACGAGGCTATCGCAAGAATGTGGGGCGATCACTTCAGCACTATCCTGAACTGCATAAAAGATCAAGACTTCTGAAGGGATGTAGATAACCTCCTTACTGGTAATATTCAGTTTCAATTCGCCGATCGTATTACGCCGGCTAACATCAGCGATGCCCGGCTGCGATGGTCTACCTGCTGAAGCTTCCAAATTCTGCCATCCGATAATTTGCATTTTGCTAGCTGCTCTATTCAATGCGTGCATAATTCACCAGTTTATCCCAGACACACACACACACACACATACGTACTAATCACAAACAAGTTGGAAACAAATCTACGAATTGTTGGTGGTCCTAACCAGTGCTTCATAAGATTATCCAGCATTTGCCAGAGATTCACTCTGCCCTTATGGTAAGTCATTGACTTGTTTTCAACCTGTTTCTGATATGTTTGTGACAAGTTATGTGTTTATGATATGTGTTACTGTAGTGTGGTAGCAACCTTTCTTCAAGCAATGACACCAAGAGAAACACTCTTGGTGACTCGACAAGCCAGGTGTACATCTTCTGAGTAAGGCAATCTCTACAGGAGATGCTGATGTTGACGAGGCAAAAAGTATTGAAGGTCCATTTGGGTTGCAAAACAAGTCTTGAATACCTTATCATGCATATTATAGTAAAATGATCACCCAAGTTTAGCCTCAGACCTTTATTGCATGAGTTTTGTTGTGAAATGCGCGTTTAGTGAAACTCATTTCATCAAGAAATGTTTTCCTAATATCCTCAGGATATTTGTCATGTTTACCCAGTGGCAGCTGTACCCCGGTTACAAAGCTCCTTGGTTGGCCCGGAAGTGTTTTCGTAAAGGGTAGAATAAAATGTAGAATTTGGGCCAAAGGCCAAGCTCTGGTACCTATGAGGTCATTCAGCGCTGAAATGGAAACAGAGTAAAAGGGTCTGAAAGGTGTAACAGGAGGAAAACCTTTTGCAGTTGCACTAAGAAACAATTGTTAGGTGAGGTTTGAGGAAAGTAAGATGGAAAAAAGATAATATTAATGGAGGTACAGTAAAGGGAGTGAAAGGGGTTGCAGCTAGGGCCCGAAGGGACGTTGCAAAGAGCCTTAAATAATGCCTACAGTGCACCGCGTGAGATGCACTAAAGGTACTAACTCTTCCCCACCCCTATGGGGGTGTTTTCGTAAGCATATGAACACAAAATGACGTCACATCAGGCAGTGTGGACTTTCCTACAGACAGGTGATTAATGAAGCGTTGTAACTTCTATGGCTATTTTAAAAATACATTGGAGACTGAATTTAAACAGCTGTATTCGAATCGTCCTTCTTTATGTAGTCGTTATGAATTACATATACTTCTTAAAATTGGAAGTTGGGGCATCATTTGAAGTTATTCGTGTATAAGAATCTTTTCTGCATTTTCTCACTTTTACGATTCACGAATTCTCTCATCCTCTGCTCACGGTGTTATTTCGCTCAAATAATTATCAATATTACTTTATGGGATTAAATTTATTCACATGATATTTTTTTGTTGTGAATTCCGAACCATCATTCTCTAACGTTCTATTTCTCCCCCATTGTTTTTTTAATCAAATCAATTTCTCTTTCCATCCTTAACGAAAGAAGGTCAAGCCCACTACATTCCTCATTACAACCTTACAACACAACCGTAAAACCAGTCACACTATAAGCTGCCATAAACGTTGAACACCGGAACGCACAACTGTGCTTCTGTAAAGGTTGTTGAGCAAAGGCTTTCCCTGGAGGTCATATACAGAACATCCTGATTTACTGCACTCTTTCATTTCTCGCTCCTATTTCACAAGACTTGACGCCAACGGCTCTGCTTTTCCCTTGGTTGTAGCTTTGGTAGTTTAGATAAAACTGCTTTGTGTAAATCTTGCCTTGAGTTAGTGTGAAGGGTTGTAGGGAGCCTGGTGTGGGCCTATGGACTCGCCCAACACAACGGAGATGAACAGTATGAACGATGGTCAGTTATAGGTCGTAACACTTTGCGGTTTTTGAATTGTGTGTGTGTGTGTGTTTTATGAGATTAAAACCTTTAGGAAAGAAATTCTGTAGAACCCTTTGCTGAGAATGATGGCTGGAGACTCTGGTGATAGAAATCATAAAAAGGTATTATATGCGTGAAGGTAGTGAGTATACATATATATATATATATATATATATATATATATATATATATATATATATATATATATATATATATATATATAATATATGTGTGTGTGTGTGTGTGTGTGCGCGTATATATATTATATATTATATATATATATATATATATATATATATATATATATATATATATATATATATATATATATATATATATACATATATATACATATATATATATATATATATATATATATATATATATATATATATATTCCATATTTATATGAGAGAGAGAGAGGAATTCAGTTATACAACTCTTGACCCAATATCATCAGTGAAAGAGCTCTCTCCGTCCATACAAATGTACTTCGTGATGAATAATTCAGACCCAACTCTGTATCATCTATTTTGAAGAAAGGAAACACTTCTTTTAGAGTTGACGTAGAGCTGAAGGCGATCTGACATAGCGGACAACGCAGATGACGAGATTACACATATACATACATACATACATACATGTATATATATATATATATATATATATATATATATATATATATATATATATATATATATATATATATATACATACACACACACACACATATATATATATATATATATATATATATATATATATATATATATATATATATATATATATATATATATATATATATATACATATATATATATATATATATATATATATATATATATATATATATAAACTCTTTAGTAATGCCTACAGTGCGCCACGTTAGATGCACTGAGGGAACTATCCCACTATGGAAAAAGTCTCAGTGTGCTCCAGAAATGTCATGAAATTCAATAAGGTCATTTAAACATTAATATGAACTCGGATCCCTAAAATCAAAAGGAGAAAGTTCAAGGAATATGGACCACATCCTTCAGTAATGCAAAATATAACTTATTTTTCCCCATTGATCTCATGCAACATTCATTATTGCAATTATATTCACCCTTCCTAAATCGAAGCGTATCTCCATTGAAATAATATTTTCACTACAGAGACGAAATATGACAAATTATAATGTTATAAGCCGTTTCGCCAGGTTTTATTTTTTACCACTTTGCACATTTGTCAAATGTGAGACAATAATTTAGCAGCATTTTATAGATAGATTAATGTTGGCGCTTACAAGAATTCACAGTGGAAATTATTCCCGTCCGTCAAAACCTTTTGTTTTTATTTTTCTTATTTTCTCTTTCATTTTAAAACCCCTGTTCACGTAGTGGCCACAAGAGGAGTTCAATGACGCAGATCAAACTTGAAGTAAAGGCGACTGTTTTTTCTGTCATTCATTAAGTAGCGAATAGAACAGAGCAGAATATAGAATGAGGTCACTCAGCGCTGAAAGGGAAATTGAGAGTAGAAAGGTTTGAAAGGTGTAACAGGAGGAAAACCTTTTGCAGTTGCACTATGAATCAATCGTTAGGAGAGGGTTGAGGAAAGTAAGATGGAAGAAAGAGAATATGAACCGAGGTACAACAAAAGGAATAAGTAGCGTATATAACGAAAGACATTTAACAAAAAGGTTTAATTCCAGCGTCCCTTATGGTGGTCGTCGGGTGTAATGATCGACGAATATCCCCGATGAATGAAGGGATTATCATCAAGGAAATAAAAAAAAAAAAAAAGAATTTGCTCCATTTCCATCATGGACGGTATTAAATGTCGGTCATCTGCCCAATTGTGAAACCAGATTTTCCAAATTAGCCACTTTATGTTGTACGTTCACCAAACGAGAACCCTGTCGTCGGTAATGACTCAGTTCACTGACAGAGTCAGTTTGTGACTCAGACATTTTCTCTCCCCAAAAACGACTAACAATCGAGAGAAGTCGTTCATTGCTGCGCTTAGGAATGAAGAATGAAATTAAAAGTGAAATTGACAGTCCCATTCAGGTTGGGGAAGGGATGGATATCAGATGGAGGAATTTGGATGCTGGATGATGTAATCATCGGATCTGTTTCACATTCCATCGTTAGGGTACTCAAGAGTGAATGTGATTGTTGTGCCTTTTAGGTTTTACCCAAGTCGAGCCATGCATGTTAGATAATATATATATATATATATATATATATATATATATATATATATATATATATATATATATATATATATATATATATATATATATATATATATATATATATTATGTATAAATGTCTTTTAATGTCATACCACAGTATAATATGAGGATAAAACGGCCCATAAAAGACTATTTGAACGTTCCAACCATATATTTCGAGCACTTCGTTCTGTGCCCCTGTTCGCTGGTAAAATATGGACAAATGAAAATGTTAGAAGGGTATATATACAAAGCATATGTAGGTGTGGCATTAAGTCTCCGATGGTATGCAGGTGACTGTTTCCCAAGAACGAGGGAAAATAAACAATTCCCAGTGGCTTTTGGCCTCATTAACTCCCGTTTGGCGATGCGTCTGGTGGTCGTGTTTCTTGGAATACCTTCTTAAGAAGAGGTTTGAGGATTAACCCATCGATGTCATCCGATTTCCAATGTCCTCCTGACAAGTTCATGTTGTTGGTTCGTTTGATGATAGCGGATTTCAGTATCTTTCATTTGTAAGGACAGCTACTTTTGAAAACCAGCTCCGCCCTGCTCCAATTTATGGAATGCCCTTCATCTCTGGTATGAAGGAAAATCCCCAAACTCTCCGAAGAACACCGTACTGATCTTTTGTGCCCTATTAATCTTTGCGAGAGGGATCTACCCATCTCCCCCACGTAAATCTCATTACAATTGCTGCACGGAACCTTGTAAACTCCGGCTTCTTGCCCTTTTTTATTTGAGTATACGTTAATGAGCGAGCTCCCGATGGATTTGGGATAATGGAAAATGAAAGGATTATTAGAACTGAGTTGTTCGGTGTCTTTATGGATGTTTTCGTCGTACATGCACAATTTAATGAGGTCAAGAAATACTTCAGTGGGGAGTAGAAATGGGATTTAAAAGTTGAATTTAAAAGTTCGTTTGTAAATTACTTTACAATGATTTCTTATCTTACATAAAATTTACTGATTATACATACGGATAGTTACTAAAATCACGAGAGAGAGAGAGAGTTATTCAAATCATGAGAGGGAGACAGTTACCTAAATTACAAGAGAGAGAGAGAGAGAGTTACTTAAATCCCGAGAGAGAGAGAGGGGGACAGACAGATTTTAAATCCCGAGCGAGAGAGAGAGAGATTAAAAATCCCGAGAGGGAGAGCGAGAGAGAGAGAGAGATTTTAAATCCCGAGAGGGGGGGGAGAGAGGGGAATGTCTCTCTAACCTTCCTGGCGCAAAGGACTTCAGGTGAGAGCAACTCGGAGCTTTTTCACACCAACTTCCTCCTCTCCTGACGTCATTTTTGGGAGCCATATTGGCTGTCAGACTTGTTGAGATATCCTGCTAGAGATTTGATATCCAGCTGAACTGGAAGACTGGAAACTGGAAAAGACATGACTTCATTCCAGTTGCCTACAAGTCATAAGTGTTGCGTTGAGAAGTGCACTCGTTGGGTAAGTATGTGCTTTTAGTTTTCTGTAAAAGAAAACTATTATGCCGGCTTTGTCTGTCCGTCCACACTTTTTCCTTCCACCCTCATATCATAAAAACTACTGAGGAGGCTAGAGGGCTGCAAATTGATATGTTGATCATCCACCCTCCAATCATCAAACCATCAAACATACCAAGTTGCAACTGTCTCAGATATGGAAATTGCGACGCCAGATAAGACGGAGGAGATTTTTGGGTCGTGTTGACTTCAGTGGAATAATATCTCCTTCCTTTGTTCCTTGAAATCAAGTCTTGTTTTATATAGAGTGACTTCCAAAATAGATAAGTAAATAAATAAATACAAATGAAGCAGTGCTTCTGGTTAAGTCTGACTCTACGTCAGACTAAGGCTGGAAGCCGAGGAAAGGGTAGTCGTGCTGGGTGATTTTAATGGAAAAGAAACTAAAAATATATAGCTAAATTGACAGTTACAGAATTTTTCGAGCAAAAGTGAATGTTAGCAGTCTTGTGGAGGTGTATTTATATAAAAGTTTGACACCTGGAAAAGCGAGGCATTTATAGAATAGGGTAATTATTCTTAAGAATCAGTTAATGGTCATGAAAAGCGAAGGACTGATGGCATGTTGACACAGAGTAGTTGGAGGATTGAACAGAATGACATAGATAACAACATTTATGCAAGACAGAAGGACAGAAAGACGAGTGACGACAGTCAATATTTGGGGTTGGGACCTGACCTCCCCTAATTTCCCACCCGTCACCCATTGAACAACAAATTCGCCTTAGTCAGCATGCAGTAACATTTGCCCAGTGACAACATTCTGTCTCCCTCCGAGTATTTCAGTCTTATTCCGTGTCAATATTTAGAAGAGAATATAGATTAGAAATAAGAATTTAGGCCAAAGGCCAAGCGCTGGGACTTATGAGGTCATTTAGCACTGAAAGGGAAATTGAGAGTTTAAAGGTCTGAAAGGCGTAACAGGAGGAAGCCCTTTTGCAGTTGCACTACGAATCAATTGTTAGGAAAGGGTGGAAAGATAGAGAATATGAACGGAGCTACAGCAAAAGGAATGAAAGGGGTTGCAGCTAGGGGCCGAATTGACGCTGCAAAGAACATTAGTAATTCCTACAGTGCACCGCATGAGGTGCACTGGACGGTACTAACCTCCTTCCCTCCACACGGCATTGTCAACATTGAGGATTTACAGGAAACGCCACCATCACCCATAAGGAAGGCAGTCGCTAGTCCTGTATTAGAGTCCTTGGTGGGTCTGAGGGAGGCACAGCAGGAGGAATGAGTGATGAACAGCAGAGGAATGTGAGATATAACAGCTGGGGAGGGGGGGGGGGAGGAATGGGTCTCTTACCCACAGCAGCTCTCTCGCTCTGTCTGACTGGCTTTGCTTTGTCCTGGGGACAAGTTCTGTTCATTCAAGCTCTACTTTTGTCTCTCTATTATGAGGCGATCGAGGAACGATCGAGGAACGACTTGGGGGAGGTAATTAATGCTTCAGTGATTTGCTTTTAACGAGGAATTACATGATAGAATTTGCCTTTTCATACACCTTTGCGGTAAATATTTGAGCTATAATCATTGTAATTCCTACTTATATCACAGATTCATAGGAGTCACGGTTATCAAACAATTTCTCTCTCTCTCTCTCTCTCTCTCTCTCTCTCTCTCTCTCTCTCTCTCTCTCTCTCAGTAAATACTTGAGCTATGGGTAGAGTAATTCCTACATCTAACAGAAATTCATAACATATTTAAATGGCGTTGTTTAGCTTCCCTTCACGGTTGTCAAGCAATCTCTCTCTCTCTCTCTCTCTCTCTCTCTCTCTCTCTCTCTCTCTCTCTCTCTCTCTCTCTCTCTCTGGTATCAATAGTATATGTAAGTGATATGAAGTGTTCAGCTCACAACTAAACAGACCAGCGTTCGATCCCCAATCAGGGCGAGGCGGGAACGGCAGGGGAGAAACTCCTAAAAATGCAGCCAGGTGAGGTCAGAGGTTGACGTGTGAGGAAAATGAATGACATCAGGAGACAGAATTTTCCCGAGTCAGTTGGGGGAACATTAGCCCGCAAAAACTTAGAAGCTAAAAATTTGAAATTCGAGTAATTCAGCTTATTTGATAAACGTATACTAAATACCTCAATAAGAAAAATATCTGCTTTTGACTCTTAGAAAAAATGGCTAAGTTTTCTGACTAATTCGAACTTTTCCATTAAAGGTGAAACTGAATCCAGTTTGAAATTTGTGAGCGTGTTGAGAAACTAATCGTTTTCACGTCGATGCCTGGTCTCCCGTCTCAAAGGATCTCTAAAGTTTTCACATTCTTCTTCTTTACAACCGTAGAATTTCAGTTTCCCTGTGTAACTGACGTTAGAGAATTCTTCCTCTCTAATTAGAGACAAGGGAGTGAGGTAGCATTCCTAAGAAACATCTGCCCTCCTTTGCAGCCTCCTAATCCCGTTTCACTTCTTTCCCTCCAGAGAACCTGACTCTGTGTTCGCTCTTCAACTGCAAGTTTTTCATTTAGAAAGTTTTCAGTGATATTATTGTCTAATTTGTCGATGGCTGTTGTCACTATTATTATTATTATTATTATTATTATTATTATTATTATTATTATTATTATTATTATTATTATTAAGAACAAAATACTCCACAGGAAATATTGGAAAACATAAAAGTTGGCAAGGAACTAAAAACAAGAAAAAGTAAATAAAAGGCAAATAAAAAAGATTTACATTTACACAAAACTGCACAACAATTCTGAAAGCTCAGATAAAAGCGTGTGGCAGTCCCAAGTAATTTCACAACCTCCATTAAATACTAAACAGAAGTGAGCCTGAAGTTTCCTCTATTTGCCTACCTTAATATCAGATTAACCTTCATTCTCATGTCAAACAAATTTCTCTCTCTCTCTCTCTCTCTCTCTCTCTCTCTCTCTCTCTCTGATTTAAGTGTCTTTTTTATAAGAAAAACCGGCTGAGGAAATCTGTTTGAAACCGAATCCACTCGACTGACTTGACACGAAATTGCTTTAACATCTTTGCAGAAGCCCCGAGGTGACACTCCATTACCACTGACAACATTCCTGACTCAATTCCAACAAAAGAGAGAAACAGAGAGGGGTGTAATGTTGAAGCCTTCAAGTTCATGAAACTGAGTCCAAACGTGAGTGGAACCTAAGCAATACGGAGGAAATTATCTTGAAGAGAAGGATCTCGTATGCAAATATTGCTCTAGGCCAAGAGTTCATGTTGTCAGAAAAGAAGCGTCATGTTGTCACACCATAAATTTTCATGTTGTCAGGCTGTAAAGTATCATGCCACACTATCAAGACCGATGTTGTCACACCAAGAAGTTTCATGTTGTCACACCACAAATTGTCATGTCACACTATCAAGGACAATGTTGTCACACCAAGTGGTTTCATGTTGTCAACCCCAAAGTGTCATGTCACACCAAGAGGTTTCATGTTGTCAGACTATGAAGTGTCGTGTTCTTGCTCTATGAAGATCAATGTTGTTACAACAAGACGTTCTATGTTGTCAGACGACAATGTGTCATATTGTCACACTATCAAGGTCAATGGTGTCACACCAAGAGGTGTCATGTTGTCAGACCACAAAGTGTCATGTTGTCAACTATCAAGGCCAATGGTGTCACACCAACAAGTTTCATGTTGTTAGACCAAGAAATATCCTGTTATCACACTAAAAAAGCCAGTGTTGGTACAAAAAGTTTCATGTCGTCAGACCATAAAATTTCATGTTGTCACAATATTGAGGGCGATTTTGTCACACCAAGAATTTTCATGTTGTCAGACCACGAAGTGATATGTTGTCTCACTCTCAAGGCTGATGTTGTCACACCAAGAATTTTCATGTTGTCAGACAACAAAGTGTCATGTTGTCAGACTATCATGGCCGATGTTGTCACACCAAGAAGTTTAATGCTGTCAGACCACAAAGTGTCATATTGTCACATTATCAAGGCCTAGGTTGTCACACCAAGAAGTTTCATGTTCTTAGGTCAATTAGTGTCATGCTGTCACACTATCAAGGCTAATGTTGTCACAACAAGAAGTTTCATATTGTCAGATAACGAAGTGTCAAGTTGTCACACTATCAAGGCAGGTGTTGTCACAACAGGAAGTTCCATTGCAATTACTAAGAAAATTATTCATGATTTATGAATAAACGACAATAAGAAAAATAGTCCATGTGTTAGCTTAGGTAATATCTCTCTCTCTCTCTCTCTCTCTCTCTCTCTCTCTCTCTCTCTGACAACGTAAGCCACATACATACATACATACATGCATACATACATACGTATATATATATATATATATATATATATATATATATATATATATATATATATATATATATATATATATATATATATATACATATATATATATATATATATATATATATATATATATATATATATATATATATATATATATATACATATATATATATATATATATATATATATATATATATATATATATATATATATATATATATATATTTACGTTTTTCCGTGGTTTTAGTTTGAAATATGCTCTGTGAGACAGGTAGCAACAATTTAAGGTAATTTAGCCTTGTGATTCTGACTTCGTGGGTACGGGAAAACGTAAAAAAAGAGGAAAACAAAGGAGAATTTCATATGAGCTTAGGGCTCTTGTTACTGAGGGAAATATTACGTAAAACACGTGGGCAAATTTAAAGGAGTGTATTTACATAAATGATATCAGTACGGGAAAGAGGAACTCAAGTAGATTACTATCCTGAAGGAGATTCCTACGGGATTGAATGAAACTGGGGGATTCCAGACACGGTCCGAGAAGCTTCCACGAAATAGGAATCCTCTGAAATGAGAGATATGCACATTACACGCCAGTAATGAAAATAGACAAAAGAATAATGAGTTCGAAGCTGCACTGAGGGTGCCAAAGGAGTAATAAAGAATTAATACTGCCGATGCAAGAGGCGCACGGACATTAGACAAGGGAGATTTCTGGCTTTCTCTTTAAGAAAATATTACGAGACAAAAGCGTGACTGAAATGGGGCTCTTCCAGGGCACTTTACCTTAGCAGATTTTCCGAGGGCGCGTAGAAGGCGGTCCGTGGATGACTTGCGATTTCCGAGGACGAGTTTCTTCCACGTGGTGAGATGCAAGGGCTTCCGTAAAGGGGCAAGGCGATGGGGACTCCTCGAAACTCCAAGCAATGGCGTGTGGGCTCGAGGAATACGGTCGAAGGGCACGAGGAAAAGTATACGTTGGAAAGGGCCACGAGGTTGGGATGCTAGGGCACCGATGGGGCCAGGTGTTGGGGACGTCTTCACAAGTTCACTCCATATCTTCCAGCCCGCGTGTGTGTGTCGACCTCGTGGGTTTCTGCTTTTTATCCCCTCCTATGGGGCAGGGGAGCGTCCAACACAGATGCTTTGACTCATTGCACCTGCTGCCCGCAGGGGAGGTTTTGGCCTGTAGGAGAAACACCCAAGCCAGATTACTTTTGCCTCGAAGGAAAGATCTTTATCAAAAATGGGAGCGCCTTTAATCTTTTAACCCTTGTTTTTAAGTCGATAGACAGATGGTCTATCGATCGGCCGGCTGGCAGTAAATGAACAACCAACAACAACAAAGGAGGGGGGGGGAGGCAATTTGCTAGCGAATTCTTGCTAATCATAATACCTCCCCATACAAGATGATGTACATACCTCCTTCGGGTGTGTACATCGATATTCAAGAATGAGCGGCAAATGCTTTACGTTACTCTACATTCTGCCTTGCAATGAACTTTACTCCTAAGGGTTTTATGAAGCTGTGACATTACTTTTAATAACACATTGGGACAATTTTCGTTAACAGAACGCAAAGTGATTTAAACACTTGCAAAAGAATAATTACTTTAGATTTGGTTACCCACTGTAACTTTATAAAGTGACTCGAACAATTGTGAATTAATTAAGATTATAGGACCACGTATATGAGGCTATGGCCAACAAATGAACAGAAAGGTTATTGTTCAAGAATTAAAATACACGGTTACTTAATTTTAGATAAAATGCATGCGGTTAGTACAATCTGCCTTGAAGAGGCTGTGTAAATGAAAAACAGCGTTTATTTTTGTAAATGACATCCCCTTTTACGCGATACTGTAATGGCTATACATATTCGCATTGATAATATATCTTCGTTTTAACGTACTTTGCTTAGCCGGCCCCACACGAATTTTGACAGCCGTATGCGGGCGAGGGTATTCCCGAGGTTTTAATTCGCTAACCTTAAACTACGCTAATTTTATGCGTCCACTGCCTACTCAATGTTATGACGGGGCGAGCAGACAAAAGATGTGGGGTAGGACAAACAGAGATCTTGGAAGGAATGGAAGGGGGAAAAGGGATAATAATAACAAAAGGATAATTACCAAGGCGTTACGAATGAAAACTTGACCGCATATGAAAGGCGGGACACGTCTCTCAGAGCTTACGAAAGGGGCATTTAAATCACAAGGGCAAGAGTCTGTGACTCGTGATTTTTTAAAAGAAAGATAAATAAATGACTAAAAGAAGGTAAATGATATTGGCAGAAGAGCTAAGGGAAAAAGAGTGAGGGTTTTATTGTGTTAGGCGGGAATTTATCGTCCTTTGCCTATGAATTACGGCCCGGACTATCACTTCAGTCCCAGGGCGAGGAAAGTGCACCCGAAGGGCGCGACTCCTTCAGGAGGGGCTGACACGCACGCCCGGTGCCAAGGTATGGGCGCAAGGGCGTGCCACTTCTCACTCTGTTATTCTTAATGATTTATACATTGTGTGGGGAATGGTATCCCGTATTTAATTGCCTCTTGTGGGGATAATTTAAGGGAAGATCAATAGAAGGTGATAAGAGATAGAAGTTCCTGAGGAATGGAAGAAGATAGAGGAGGGCCTGACATCCCCTTCTGGATTAGGGGTGCCAAGACCTTCGAAAGATGAAATGGCGGCACAGGTGCCATGGGAGCTCTAGAGCTCTTTGTAAATTACCTGGAATGTCCCACGCCCGTGGTAATTCCGCCTCGAGCCTTTCTCAATGGGACAGTCGTCCTCGGCCGGGGAAGCGGAGGGCCCGCGACCGGAGGGCGGCACGGAGTACCACCTGGGCCTGCTGATGCGACAGCTGACGCAGGAGTGTTCCGTGCGGGTTCTACCATGATCCGTCGCGGCTCTTGTAGTTCATCGGCCAAGTGAGATATGGCAGAATCCTGACTTGCAATTGCGTCGGCGACGGACTGAGGCAGAGAGGAGGCGGTCGGGGGTGGCGTGAGCGGCTCGCAGGTAACGTTGACCAGCTCAGGCACGGGTTGCGAGGCCGCACCTGCAGGTGAGCTTCCGCGGTGGTCGGGAGGAACCGTCTCTCTGACCGATGCTGGTAGCGGTGCCAGGCCGGGGGGAGAGAGGGGGTCCTGAGTTGGATCCCGTGAATGGAGATCGGCGTAGCGCTCTGGCACTGGCACTAGGGCAGAGTCAGGCGCTATCAGAGGTTTCTTGGGCTCGTCGGTCAGGACGGACGAAGCTTGGCCCTGCTCGGGGCATGCAAGTGGCACCGGCAGGAATTTGGCATCTCCTGAAGGGAGATCTGATTGGGGCCCTGGCACTGGCACTGAGGCAGGGCCGGGCACTGGAATTGGATCGGGAACCAATCGAGGGGGCCACTGTACATCGTACTCAGGTGGCACTGGTGGGGACTGCACGTCCTCCTGGTACCCAGGGGGCGCCAGTCTTGACTGAGGGAGAAGCGGGGGAGGATTACTCGTGCCCGCGGAATGATTCGGGGAACGTGGACCCCTAGATTGTCGTGATTTCGGCGGGGACTGAAAGTCCTGTCCCAGGATGACGTCATAGCCTCCGGGGAGATGGCTTGCTACTGCAAGATTGCAAATTTTGGATTGGTGAGGTCTTGTGACTCTCAATTGGACCGTAGGGAGTATCATTTTAAATTGATTTATTCCCTCAATCGTGACGAGTTTTCGTCTATTGACGATAGCTCCGTAGGGAACTCTGTCCCTCCGGATGAGGGAGATTTGTGCGCCCGAGTCCTCGAAAGCAGTGACTCGGCGCGCGGGCTCGCTACCTCGTGGAGGGGCCACGTATACAGGCCCTTCGGCTGGAGGGCCTAATGACTGGGGATCTGTGACGGCCAAGGCGACGGTGGGAGTAGTTGATTTATTATTGCGTGGGCATTTCGCCCATGCGGGAGAATGGCCATAAACCTTGCATGCCGTGCAAAAGGTCTGGCTGAAGTCTTTCCACGCTGCCCCTGTGGAGGGCGCAGGCGAGTTATTTGTCGGTTTTCTGGGAGAGAGAGGAGCCGGTTTCTTGTTCCGGCACTGTTCGGAGGAATGCCCCATTTTCTTGCAATAATGGCAAGTTAGGGGCTTGCCCGAGTTCCCATTTTTGTGGGAATTTGAACCTCCGAGGAGGGACGGGGGATTTATCTTCCGCCCCATGGATCCTTCTTGAGGGTGGTGGGTTTCCCACATATCTGCTATTCGGCAACACTCGGTGAGTGTTGCTGGGGCTTTTTCCACTATATGAGTGGCGAGGGCAGGAGGGGCGTAGCGCAGGAAATGCTCGAATTTAAACCGCTCGAGTACCTCGGCGGTGTTAGTGGCTCCTTCGGAATCGAGCCATTTTGTCAACGCCCGCTCCGAATGGTACGCCCAATCGGACCAAGTCTGGCCTGCTTCTCTGGGCTGCTCTCTCCAACGTCTCCTCCACCGCTCGGGGGTAATCTCGTACGCCTTCGTAACTGCTTGGCGTACGGCTTCCCAGTTTCCCCGATCGTCTGCGGGAAGGGCGTGGTAGGCAACGAGGGCCTTTCCGCCCAGGAATTTAGTGAGAACAAGGGAGATTTCTGCGGGGGAGAGATCGCAGCACTCCAGGACTCGTTCGGCCCTTTCAAGCCATACTTCAGGCTCGGACTCCGTCCATTTTGGCATGAACGAGTGAGCTTGGCTGAGGGCACTCATTCCCGCGGCAGGGGGCGGGGGGGTGGCGTGCTGTCGTTCTAGCACCTGGAGCTCATGGGCGCGTTCTCTCTCTCTCTCCTGCTCTTGGGCAATTCTGTCTCTCTCTCTTTCTTCACGTTCTCTCTCCCTCTCTGCACGTTCTTTTTCCTCCCGTTGTTCTTGAGCGATTCGTTCTCTCTCCTCTCATTGTTCTTGGGCAATTCGTTCCCTTTCTCTCTCTGCACGTTCTTTATCCTTCTCCTGCTCTTGAGCGATTCGTTCTCTCTCTCTCTCCTCACGTTCTTTATCCTTCTCCTGCTCTTGGGCAATTCTTGCCCTCTCTCTCTCCTCACGTTCTCTTGCTCTCTCAGCCTTGGCATCGTCCACTCGCTCTTGAACCCATGCTCTCAGATCTTGCCCCGATAGTCCCATGTCCTTCCCAGCGGACATGTAGAATTTGAAATCCTCGTTTTGTTGGGCTCTGGTATTAGCCATCTTGGAATAATGGGTATAGGATATGTCTGAAAAGACTCTTTGTTAAAATTGGATGTGTCTTGGAAAGACGTGGTTGTTCTTGGCGAACGAAGTCTAATATGCGTCTCGGAAGACGTAGTTGGATTTTGTCACGCTCGGACTTGGCCGGCTGTAGCGTGAAGTTAAGGAGTTGTTCTAACGAACTAGAATGATCAGTCCCGTAAGGGCTTAGACGTGTGTGAACTACACTATATAATGTCTCAAAAGTACTTAATTTTGGGTTCCCGCAGGAATGAGAAATTCTCGCCACGTGAGACGTAGAATTTTGTATGAGTCTCTGAGGACTGGAATTTGGAGAAATTCTCGCCACGTGCGACGTAGAATTTTAGGAGTCTCTGAGGACTGGAGTTTGGAGGAATTCTCGCCACGTGCGACGTAGAATTTTAGGAGTCTCTGAGGACTGGAATTTGGAGAAATTCTCGCCACGTACGACGTAGAATTTTAGGAGTCTCTGAGGACTTGGAATTACGATTCGTCCCTTAGGACTTAGAAATTACTAACGGGAAACCCAAAGAAAATGTATGCTGGGAAATGAATGGGAAAAAAAAAAAATGCTACACACGCAGGCATGGGCGGGGGGGGGGGGGTGCAGGTCGTTTGGCCAACACCGGAGGTATTTTTAGATTCTGGGTGAATGAACCCGTATATTTATATACCGTCTGGGATTCCGGGGAATTTCCCAGTCGTCTGAGAGGATAACAGTACAACGGCCTAGTAACTTTCCCAATAAGCGGAGTTTAAATTTCGCTTTCCTAACACCTACTCGAATACTAACTACAGAATTTTCAGCAATGCAAGCTGACTTCGTCGTGTCCCACGTGGGAATTTTATTCGCGCCTAAATAACAGTTCCCTAATTCGAAATGCGAAGTAAAAGTTATCACAGAGGAATTTCTTTCGCACTATTCCTCGAAGCAAGGATATGGCAAGGATTTTAACACAGAGGAATTTCGCACTATTCCTCGAAGCAAAGGATGTTAGCACTGGTTATTTCCTAACTACCTATCCTGAAAGGCATGCATTAACGAATCTAATACGGCGGTTCTTTTCTCTCAGTGATTACATGCGTCCCTATTTCTAATTCCTAGGAACAGTCACGATTGTAAAAAGGTTTTGCTAAGATAAACACATTACTTACGTGGAATTTTCTGGATCTGTGTGCTGGTTTTACACATAAGGTTCGTAATTGTCTCGTACCCAGCTTAGCTTTGCTAATAGCTGATCTGGCACGTTGCAAATGCAATAAAGCAACACTAGGGGAACTGCAACTGCAAAACGAGATCTATGGCCAGGTCGCCATTTTTACGTTTTTCCGTGGTTTTAGTTTGAAATATGCTCTGTGAGACAGGTAGCAACAATTTAAGGTAATTTAGCCTTGTGATTCTGACTTCGTGGGTACGGGAAAGCGTAAAAAAAGAGGAAAACAAAGGAGAATTTCATATGAGCTTAGGGCTCTTGTTACTGAGGGAAATATTACGTAAAACACGTGGGCAAATTTAAAGGGGTGTATTTACATAAATGATATCAGTATGGGAAAGAGGAACTCAAGTAGATTACTATCCTGAAGGAGATTCCTACGGGATTGAATGAAACTGGGGGATTCCAGACACGGTCCGAGAAGCTTCCACGAAATAGGATCCCTCTGAAATGAGAGATATGCACATTACATGCCAGTAATGAAAATAGACAAAAGAATAATGAGTTCGAAGCTGCACTGAGGGTGCCAAAGGAGTAATAAAGAATTAATACTGCCGATGCAAGAGGCGCACGGACATTAGACAAGGTAGATTTCTGGCTTTCTCTTTAAGAAAATATTACGAGACAAAAGCGTGACTGAAATGGGGCTCTTCCAGGGCACTTTACCTTAGCAGATTTTCCGAGGGCGCGTAGAAGGCGGTCCGTGGATGACTTGCGATTTCCGAGGACGAGTTTCTTCCACGTGGTGAGATGCAAGGGCTTCCGTAAAGGGGCAAGGCGATGGGGACTCCTCGAATCTCCAAGCAATGGCGTGTGGGCTCGAGGAATACGGTCGAAGGGCACGAGGAAAAGTATACGTTGGAAAGGGCCACGTGGTTGGGATGCAAGGGCATCGATGGGGCCAGGTGTTGGGGACGTCTTCACAAGTTCACTCCATATCTTCCAGCCCGCGTGTGTGTGTCGACCTCGTGGGTTTCTGCTTTTTATCCCCTCCTATGGGGCAGGGGGGCATCCAACACAGATGCTTTGACTCATTGCACCTGCTGCCCGCAGGGGAGGTTTTGGCCTGTAGGAGAAACACCCAAGCCAGATTACTTTTGCCTCGAAGGAAAGATCTTTATCAAAAATGGGAGCGCCTTTAATCTTTTAACCCTTGTTTTTAAGTCGATAGACAGATGGTCTATCGATCGGCCGGCTGGCAGTAAATGAACAACCAACAACAACAAAGGAGGGGGGGGAGGCAATTTGCTAGCGAATTCTTGCTAATCATAATAATATATATATATATATATATATATATATATATATATATATATATATATATATATATATATATTGTTATGGATTGTGCTAGTGTTAATGAGTACTGGAGTGGTAACATGGGGAATAGTTGATCTGTCATGTATTTCATTGCTTGACTTACTGTTCTTGTAAAACTTGAGGATCCTTGGGGAAAACCTAAGAATGTTGACTTAGGGGGTTAATTTGACTATATGGTCAGTCATTTGGCCAGTGGTATTTGTTATTCATTAATTACTTATTGGTTTGCGTGAGTAATATTACTATGTATCTGTTAATTGTCATGTTCTTTGCTAAGTTTTTCCTTTTATTCTGTTATGGTGGTGATAACTGTTACTGTTCATTAATAAATTAGGTTAGTTGTTACTATTTAGTTTTATTCTAGCCTAGTGTTCTGTAACAGAATTTGGGGGCCTGACCGGGATTTTATCTTAGTAATAGGCTATGAACAGTAATCAAAATGTTTTTGTGTGCTTAGCATTATGCCTGATAAGTTCATGTTACTTATGTTAGTGATAAGTGCTCTAGTGTCTTTGTACTTACTAGGTTTAGCCCTTCTAGGTCTATACCACCTTAACCTTTCTAGGTCTTTGCTAACCTAACCTACTCTAGGTCATTGTTAACCCAGCCTAGTCTAATTTCTATTAAGTGTTTGTATGATATTGATACATAATGGCTACTTTTGATATAGAAGAATTTAAATTAGACCCCTCTGCAACTGATTTGAAACGTGGTTACGAGATACCAGTGAAGCTCTATTGGAAAAAATCTTTGCTTATGAATGCTGTCGTTCAAAGCTTGGTAGATAATGAGATTGTGGATGAATCTGCACTTGATCTTTGTGTACCACAAGATGATGCATCTGAAGATGTGAATGTGATAATTAAGAAGCTAGAATTAGAAAGGTTAAAAAGAGAGCATGAGAGAGAAAAGGAAAGGGAACAGCATGAACTACTGTTGCTAGAGAAAAGAGCTGAGCTTGGTATTGTGCAAAATACTTCAAGTGATGAGAGATTTGACATTTATAAATGTATAAGAATGGTTCCAGAGTTTGATGAATCAGACCCAGATGAATTTTTTGTACAATTTGAGAAGCTTGCAACTAGTTTTGGTTGGCCTCAAGGTAAATGGATTGCTTTAATTCAGCGTAGTTTAAAAGGGAAAGGCAGGAGTACTTATAGTGCTGTTCTTTCACCTCTTCATGAAAACTATGATCATGTGAAAAAGGCTGTTCTGGATTCTTATGAAATAACTGCTGAGTACTATAGGGTGAAATTTAGGTCTACTAGCAAGGAACAGGACATGACATATACAGAGTTTGCTCACATTATTGATGAGTTTTTGGGTAAGTGGTTAAAATCTAGTAAAGTAGATTCTTTTGATGCCTTGAAGGAGTTAATCGTACTTGAGCAGTTTTTGAATAGCATTCCTTCATGTGTCAGAACCTATTTACTCGAGAGAGAGGTAACCAGTTTAAAGAAAGCAACCTCATTAGCAGAGAATTTTTCTTTGGTGAACCCTAAGACGAAAGAATCCAATATCAGAGCTGGCCAAATGAACTCACGTAGGGTGCAGAAGCGCACAGGGCAAACTAATTGTGAACAGATTGATGAACATGCTAAATTACCAAAGTCTAATGTTGGTGATAAGCCTGATTTTAAAAAGAGTTCAGGGTTGAATGTTCGAATCTGTTTTTTGTGTAAAAAACCCGGTCATGTTGTGTCCAATTGTGTTCATAATCCTAAGAGGAATTTTTTGCAAAATAAGAAGGGCAATCAGGGTGATGTTGGCTTAGCAATCAACAATAGTGAAGTTATGAAAGGTGAAGATGTTGGACAACCAGAAGTCAGTATGAAGTCATTAGAACCATTTCAAAGTGAAGGCTTTGTTTCTTATAGTCAGCACAGTCAACCAGTACCTGTTAGGATTTTGAGAGACACGGCTTCTAGTAAGAGTATAGTGGTTAGGAATGCTGTTCTTTTATTGGAAAGACTCTAATTGCCTGTAGTTTCTCCATTAGCAAGGATTTATCTACAGTCTGGATTTGCAAACAAATATGTGGAGCTTGCTGTGCATGATGAATTACCTGTGGAAGGGGTGTCACTTTTGATTGGTAATGATATTGCTGGTGAAGTAGTTGTTCCTAATCCAGTGGTTACCTTTACTCCTTTGGATATTAGTCCTACCTTGGAATTGGAGGCAGCAGCCCCTGAGTTGTTTCCTTCTTGTGTTGTCACTAGGAGTCAAGTTAGTAGGACACAAAATGGTAGCGATGGTACCAATGAGTTTGACAAGGAAGGCTTGTCTTTTGGGTCCAGTAATTTGAAGTCTGACAAATGTGATGTTTTGGATAAGTCATTTGATTTGAGTTCATTTTTTCATGAGGATGAAGATAGTAAGTCAAATGATAAAATGGATTTTGTTAATAAGGATTTTCTTCATGAAAATACTGAGGTTTTGAACGAACCTGAAAGTGATGTACCAGATGACACCGACTTTGGTTGTTTTCCTATGAATAGGGAGACATTGATTTCTGCACAAGGTAGAGACCCTAACTTATCTAAATTATTTTCTTTAGCAGTAAGTGAGGATGACAGTAGAAGTGAAAGTCGCTGTTATTACATCAAAGATGGCTTGCTTATGAGAAAATTCTGCTTTCCAGATGTACCAGCTGAAGATGATTTTGCTATACATCAGGTGGTTATTCCTTCGTGCTTCAAGGATAAGGTAATAAGTATAGCACATAATAATTTGGGTGGACATTTGGGAATCAGAAAAACAGAGTATAAATTGCTAAAATATTTTTATTGGCCTGGTATACATAAAGATGTATCTAGATTTTGCAGGACCTGTCATATTTGTCAGATAGTTGGAAAACCAAATCGGACAATTAAACCAGCTCCTTTGAGACCTATACCTGTTGTGGACGAACCATTTTCTAGGGTGATCTTAGACTGTGTGGGTCCTCTTCCAAAAACCAAAAAGGGTAATCAGTATATTCTGACAATGATGTGTGTAACAACAAGGTATCCGGAAGCAGTTCCGTTAAGGAACATAAAGACTAAAACGCTACTGCCTGTGCTGGAAAAACTCTTCACTCAGTTTGGTATCCCAAAGATAATACAATCTGATCAGGGAGCAAATTTTACATCTAACTTATTTCAGCAGGTTATGACTCACCTTGGTGTAACCCAGTATCATTCAAGTGCTTATCATCCGCAGAGCCAGGGTGCACTTGAAAGATTTCACCAGACTCTGAAGAATATGCTATCAAAATTCTGCATGGATCAAGAAAAGGATTGGGATGAAGGTTTGAATTACGTATTGTATGCGGTAAGAAGTACGTGTCAGGAGAGTCTAGGTTTTTCTCCATTTGAGCTTTTGTTTGGTAGAGATATTAGAGGACCCTTAAAGTTATTGCAAGAAACTTGGTTTAATGATGAGAGTACATCTAGTGTTAACGATTACATTTCTAAACTTCAAAGGAAACTGAAAATAGCTCATGATTTATCTAGAAAATTTCTCAATAAATCCCAGAGTAAAATGAAAATTAACTATGATTTAAATTCTGAACAAAGAAGTTTCAAACCAGGTGATTTAGTATTGTTATTTTTACCAGTAAGAAAATCTCCTTTAGAACCCAGGTATCAAGGTCCTTATCAAGTTATTTCTAAGGAAAGTGATCTTAACTATATGATAGTTACACCTGGACGGAGAAAGACACAGAGGTTGGTTCATGTTAATTTGATTAAAGAATATCACCCTAAAGATGAAGTGCCTACTTTGGACATTGAAAATGTAACAAGTAAAGGATATGGTGACTACTGTATTAGTGGCAAAGAAGTCAAAATTCAGAACTCTGATGTGCTTAAAAATCCTTCTACTAAATTAAGTCATTTATCTCTTACCCAAGCAGAAGATGTGAAAGAGTTGCTCATGCAGTTCAAAGAAATATTTGGAGATGTCCCTAAAGCCTGCACAGCAGCCAGTCACAATGTCCAGTTGGTTGAAGGTGCCCGTCCAGTTAAGCAGCCATTCTACAGACTGTCACATGAAAAGCTAAGGATACTAAAGCAGGAAGTCGATTTCTTACTAGATAATAATCTTGCAGAGCCAAGAGATAGTCCCTGGGCATCCCCATGCATACTTGTTGCGAAGAAAGATGGCGGACATCGCATGTGCACGGATTTCCGAAAGGTTAATTCCATGACACAAAAGGATTCTTATCCTTTGCCTCATATAGAGGACATGATAGACTCTGTTGGAAATTCTAAGTTCGTGACAAAGCTGGATCTTCTAAAGGGGTACTATCAAATCCCTTTGACTGATAGTGCCAAGAGAATCTCTTCTTTTGTGACGCCATTTGGTTTATACCAATATAAAGTACTTCCATTTGGTATGACCAATGCACCAGCAACATTTCAACGGATGATGGATGTTGTAACGGCAGGGCTAGAAGGAGTGAAAGTTTATCTAGACGACCTAGTAATTTTCTCGCATACTTGGGAGGAGCACCTAAAAACCCTGTCTATACTTTTTCAAAGACTGTTGGCGTACAACTTGACGGTGAATCTACATAAAAGTGAATTTGGAAAAGCTGAACTTATTTATTTGGGTCACAAAGTTGGAAGTGGGAGCATAACGCCAGTAACTGCAAAGACTGAAGCTATTGCTCAATGGCCTACACCAAATTCAAGGAAGGAAGTTCAAAGATTCTTGGGCATATGTGGATATTATCGCAGATTTTGTCCTAACTTTTCTAGTGTAGCTGCTCCATTGACGGACCTAGTAAGCCCAAAAAGGAAATTTATTTGGACCAAGACCTGTAATGAAGCATATGAAAGCTTAAAGAATATGCTTATTACTGCTCCCATTCTAAAGGCTCCAGACTTTGAACAGCCATTCTGTCTTCAAGTAGATGCTTCAGGTGTCGGAGTAGGAGCAGCCCTACTTCAAGAAGGAAAGGATGGGATTATGCATCCAGTTTCTTATTTTTCTCAGAAGCCAAAACCTCACCAGAGATCTTACTCAGTCATAGAGAAAGAGGCCCTTGCTTTGTTGCTTGCCCTTGAAAGGTTTGAAGTCTACCTGGACAACAGTAAAACAATAGTGGTATATTGCGATCATAATCCATTAACATTCATCTCTCGTATGAAGAACAGAAATCCTCGGCTTACACGGTGGTGCCTGACTCTTCAACCTTACAACATTGATATCCAACACATAAGAGGAAAGGACAACATTGTAGCAGATTTCCTTTCAAGAATTCCAGAATGAATATTGTTGAATATAAATTTATAAATATGTATTGTTTAATGTAAAATGTAAATGGTACTTTTTATTTGGTTTAATATTGCTTGTTGTAATAAAAACTTTGTTTTTATCTTAATGGAGGGGAAGTGTTATGGATTGTGCTAGTGTTAATGAGTACTGGAGTGGTAACATGGGGAATAGTTGATCTGTCATGTATTTCATTGCTTGACTTACTGTTCTTGTAAAACTTGAGGATCCTTGGGGAAAACCTGAGAATGTTGACTTAAGGGGTTAATTTGACTATATGGTCAGTCATTTGGCCAGTGGATTTGTTATTCATTAATTACACATTGGTTTGCGTGAGTAATATTACTATGTATCTGTTAATTGTCATGTTCTTTGCTAAGTTTTTCCTTTTATTCTGTTATGGTGGTGATAACTGTTACTGTTCATTAATAAATTAGGTTAGTTGTTACTATTTAGTTTTATTCTAGCCTAGTGTTCTGTAACAATATATATATATATATATATATATATATATATATATATATATATATATATATATATATATATATATATATATATATATTCACCAAAACTGCCCTACTGCTAATAATAATAATAATAATAATAATAATAATAATAATAATAATAATAATAATAATAATAATAATAATAATTAGTACTATCATCACCAAAAAGAATCCTATACCATAATTAATACTAATAATGATAATAACAATAATAATATCCCCACCAGCAACGCAGTTAAGACAAACATATCCCATGTGGGTAGGCTGGCCGCGTCCTAGGAACCTCAGATCTGTGTGCTTACGAATGACGGTCGTGTACGGTGTTGAGACGCTAGTTATCGGCTTTCTGTCACACCTGAAGAGAGAGAGAGAGAGAGAGAGAGAGAGAGAGAGAGATCAGTTTAATACCACAGTTATTTCCATATTTCCAGAAATAAATGCAGTGCAAAATTCAGTCAGTTGTCTTGTTTTGTGGTTTTGTGTAAAATAATTAGTAATCAATTAGATTATATGATCGGATATGATTACGTAATAGTGTATTTGCGTATAATTCATGAATTAATCTCTTTTAAGACGACACCTGTAACTGGTCTTTAACTGGAATCTGTTTTATCGTGGACGACCACAGGCATTGCACCGCCAGTTACTCGTACAAATGAATCAGTTAGTCTTCCTATGAAGTCTTGAGTTTGAAAACTATTGATTAATAGAACTGAGATTGAAGGTGTAAATTTTAGTGACGCTTATATAGCAGTATTTCCTTAAAATTAAATATTCATACATGGGGTTCATTCAACAAATTCTGGACCTTATTACTCTATAAGTATGAATATTTATGTATACATGAGTACCTTGATGACTGATATGTTGAAAAGTTTCAGACCATACAACTTATTTAGTGCTAAATGCTTTGTGCTGTTTATATGAAGGTGTATACTGCTCAAAACTCATGTGTTTACATAATCCATTTTCAGACTGTGTATGAAAGTGTATGCATACATCCGTCATATTTATATTACTGTAATACTTAAAATCAATAAATAAATATCGGAAAAAAGACAGATGACAGTTGAAACAAGAGAACGGTCCAAAGCGTTTTGTAAAATGTCAATGGATATGATCGGGTATTGCAGCAATACTGAAATGGCATAATGTCACCTTCTGGAATCAGCTCAAAAGGTCTTATTAAACGACAAAGGAAATATTTATGTCAAATTGATCGTGTTTAAAATATTACGGAATTTGGAAATAAAACTAGTAAAAATGTTTTATAATGTTTAATACAATTATGCTGCTGTTGGGTGATTATTCAACCATTTTTATATTACTGTTATGTAAATATTTTAATTGAATTTAAGGCACATTATATAAGTGCCTTTATATCTTACCAAATTTTTGCCACCCCACAGAATGAGGCTCTCTCTTCAGGGCACCCACTCCCTAGCCCGGGCAGCCCCCACTTCCAGTACCTCGTGAGCTCGTGTCGGGAGTGGTGCTGAGTGAAGTGTTGCCGAAACGAATCACCTTTCGCGTTGTTCCCTTCAATTGCACACATTTCGTGACTCTCTCTCTCTCTCTGGATGAGACCTTACCAAGAAGTACTAGCTGTGCTGGTGTGGCCTAAGTCATCAATCTTGCCAAGATTGAGCAGAAGGTTAGAGAAATTGTGAAAATCATCGGTGTTTATGGGCAACCAGTGTACTCTTCATCGCCAAGGTGGGGAACGGGCCAAGCCCTATCCCTTGTACCAGGGACCAGGAAGATACATATTGATACCTAAAAACCGAAAGTTTATTGCAAGACAAGTGACTGAAAATCTGCAAAACCAAGGTCTCCTGAACCAGAATTAAAGTGACAGAACCCAATCTCCGATGAATGGGTTGGACTGCTTGGGTTTCAAGAGTTTTGGTGACCATCGAAAGCCCTCAATGTCCTACGATCAAAGAAGAGAGCGTAGGACTGAAGGAAGAGTCCTTTGGGGATAGAACTATATAGTAGCTCCGCGGCGGCGACTGCCTTCTAACTTAACTTTTTCTACAGTTTTTTGGTTGCTAATTATGAATTGACCTTTAATTTTTGGCGCTCGAGTGTAATTAACCTGTAATTAACCCCTGAAGTCCATCCAACAGGGGGTTTCCATACGCGATCTTCACAAGACAGAGCACGGCTACGTCTGTTTCGAACGGTTCATATCCCGTCCGGCAAGTGCAATAACTTGTTAACGTATGGGTGCACAACACCCCAGGGCCAGTACTAAACACGGTGAAGGGACATTCCATTTGGCCGACAACAAACAGATGCACCGCCAGTATCAGAAGCCCTAAAAGTGTAGAAAAAAACAGTTGAAAAGGTAAAAACAGGCGCGGAGCTAATATATAGAATTACCGATAATGTGACCCCAGGAACAATGTTGATTTTATACGTCAAAGGAACCGGATTAGGTGAAGGTATGGGCTAGCCTTGGGCGCTATGGCTTTGGTGAAGGTGCCTTGTTAGACAGAAACATCAAGAAGAACCAGCTCATTCATTTAATACACC
>JANJGK010007341.1:0-31891 GCA_039081455.1 Macrobrachium rosenbergii | reverse complement strand
TGCCTAGAGGTTTTGTAAAAATAGATTATGGCATTTAAAGTATTGGAAATTTACAGCAAGTCAATGAAACTGTCACTATTATACGGCAATAAAATCTCTCTCTCTCTCTCTCTCTCTCTCTCTCTCTCTCTCTCTATATATATATATATATATATATACTGTATACACATATATGTATGTATGTATGTATATGTATATGTATATATATATATATATATATATATATATGAGAGAGAGAGAGAGAGAGAGAGAGAGAGAGAGAGAGAGAGAGAGATTTTATTGCCGTACAGAGGTGAAAATATCATTATTGACTTGCTGTTAAATTTCCAATACTTAAAATGCCATAATCTATTTTTAAAAAACCTCTAGGCAAGAACTGCTTTAAATCGACTAATGATTGTATACTGAACTTTCAGAAAAATAAAATGAAAATCTTACTCAAAAAAATACTTTTTATATTAAATACATCGATAATTTTTTTTTTTTTTTTTTTCAGGTGTTCAAGAACTACTCTTCCGTTTTAGCAAGTATTTAATTTTTGTTTTGTGCTGTTTCCAATTTTCGTTTCTGGATTCTGTATTTCAGTGTACTGAATGTTTTTGTAATAGTGTTAGTCCGATGTCCTTTCTTTCTGCTCTATTTCTCATTTTGAATATTTCTGACTTTTTGGTATCTTCCTTAAAATTCAAACTTTTGTGAATAATAATAATAATACTAAAATAATAATAATAATAATAATAATAATAATAATAATAATAATAATAATAATAATAATAATAATAATAATAACAACACAGGAGATTAAAAGACTTCTTGTTTAAGAATTTTTTAAGTATAATATTAACTGGGCAGCTGTACAGGTCTTGATTCATATATAAATATACTAAAGAGTAATTTTTTAGTCCCATGCACTTGCTGGAACATAAATGATCGTTATTTTTCCAATGATAATAATAATAATAATAATAATGATAATAATAATAATAATAATAATAATAATAATAATAATAATAATAATAATAATATATAAACTGTATTTCTGTATGTTAGTTAAGCTTCTTCAAAAGCAGAAATCTTAAATTCAAGAGTATGGAGTCATCTTCAGATAAGGAACCGAATGATATAGCTTTTTATACTAGAGCCTAAAAACCCATGATTGTGTTTTAAATAACGCTTTCATAATAATAATAATAATAATAATAATAATAATAATAATAATAATAATAATAATAATAATAATAATAATAATCTGCAGACTCATGCTTCGCAAGCAGACGGTACCTGGGCCTCTACCACGAAAATATAAGTTGTTACAAATAATGACTAGTAGTAATAAGAGCAATAACAATAATAAGAAACTATCGATAGGTAAGAGCTAATCCTGTAAATGAGCTACGCGCATTGATTTCCGTTGCTTGTGTAAATCCAAACCAGAAATTGTGGATCTCGTGACACGTTTCTGATGAGTGTTTGCGTTGTAAAATTTGATGCTGAATTATTAGCGCTGTACACACAGACCAAGGATATTGATCAAGGGGTAAACAGCGTTCTGTATTTGGGATAAATAAATAACGTGAAATCACCAGTCCCATGGGAATTGATGGGCTGTAATTGTAATCTACAGGACAGGATTAATTTCATTCTAGAGCCATAGTTAGAATGCATACCCCCGCCAACATCAAACCCTTATGAGTTTTTGGCCATAACCGGTTGGTTGTCGGGATTCGAACGAAGTCTTACAGATTAAGCGACTCTGTTTCTATAGTCAGGTTTTCTTTGCAGAACTGGTTATTAAATTCTGTAACCAGTATTGTTTCTATAGTCAGGTTTTCTTTGCAGAACTGGTTATTAAATTCTGTAACCAGGATGTACTGTAATAGTGTATGGGCTTTTTATTTCGCTAGTCGCTAATAATTGAAACAGATGAGCAATCCATCTTTCAAAATGTCGCCTTTTCTCGGAGGTTACATTCCTATATCTCCCAATATGTAGTCTCTTAATGCCAGTTATTATATCGACCTTTGGTAAAATTTTAGTAAAATTATACATACACCTTGTTTTTGTGTACTGCTGCTAACAAATAGAACCAAAAACCTAACCTCTCTGGAGGAAACAATAAACGGAAGAATAACTGCTTCTTTAACTACTCCTAAGGAGCAGAATAAGTAACTGGCAATCAGTCAGCTGTAGCGGGTCAAAGCATGAATGGAGAAAGGCGTGAGACTTGCAACCCCATCCCAAGATTTGCTGAGACTGGAAGGTTAGATTCCTCTGCAGCCAACGTGTAAAATAACCCTGTCCCTCTCTTACGAGAGTAGCAAGACCCTCTAAAAAGAAATACCTTCGTCTACCAGTGCAAATGCCATGTCCGTGGATGCCCCATCATCTCCTCTACTGGGATGGCGACGATGCCCTGGCGAAGAGGATCTCCTGCCACGTACAAAAAGGGGCACACAGCATCACCCCTCATTCATGACGCCATTATCACCAATATCAAGATAATCAGCAGCGGCCCCGACGCAAGATGGCAACGGATTTTAGAAGGCCCATATCCTGAAGGAGAAACTTGACTTAAATACAACACAGAAACAAATCTCATTCCCAAAAATATACGCAATCCTACCAACTACAAATTACGCAATCCACAGCCATAACAAGACCATATATAGAAGAGAGACAGCAGAACACCCAGGAGAATCTCCCTACGTCGGGGGTGAATCATTTAATAAATTGTATTGTACTTATAAAAGGAAAACACGTATGTTAATGAAACCGCGTCTTTTTTTCTATTTTTCTATTCACTTTTGCTCGTAGATCTTTGTTAAGGAACGATGAAGTTTTCAACTAAAGTTACTTTTTGAAAGCTTCGGAAATCAATTTCTCTGCAATCAAGAGAAAATAGCCACGTTTAGAGAAGCTTGTTTTATTTACACTTAATCCAGAAATTGGATCGATGTAAGAAAATTCTGTTTAATCTATTCTAATAAATTTTTTCTCCCATTCCCTATCTTCTGTCATTTCTATTTCCCAGCACTGACCACCAATACATTATCTACAAACATATTTTCTACTTTGTCTTTTTTTTTTTTATCCTGATCTCCTTCCGAATCTCATTACTTGGCCTATTCTTTTCAACAAAACTCAACTTATTAACAAAAATTGCAAGCCCAGTTACGGAAGGATGCAACGCTATATAATAAATGATTTCCATAGCCTATTATGTTTTAGAAATGAAACAGACACACGTGAACTCTTAACTTCTGGATTTCATAGCATTTTTAAGTACGAATTTCACTAAAAACCTTGGAAGTCCGAATAGGAAAATGAAATTAACCCTGAACCGATTTCGAAACTTGAGGTAAGGAAAGAGAAGTTATGCAGTTCATTTGCTATTTTAGAATTTCAAGGATTTCTGTGGAATTTGTATCGATGAATGTGACATTCACATTCTTAAGGCAGACTTTTAATCGTAGCTGTGTGAGTGTTGGTGTATTTATGTTTTGTTTATCTTTTGACAGAATTTTTTTGAGTTTCAACGAAAAAATGAGTGCCAAGCAGTTCTGTGATTCCTTTTGAAAATATCTGTTTATTCATTTGAGAAAATTCATATACCTCTCTATCTATCTATCTATCTGTTATATATAATTTATCTATCATATATAAAGTACACACACACCACACATACACACACACACACACACACATATATATATATATATATATATATATATATATACACATATATTACATATGTGTGCGTATAACTCACAAATATAAAAACCCAAAGATCTGTTAACATCGAAGTCACTATACCGTGGGAATAATTTACTTCCAAGAGGAGAGAGAGAGAGAGACTGAATGCAACCATAGAGAATATAGACTGGAAGTGGTAAGTGACAATGCTATTTACAGTCAGATTAGTTAGGTAGCGCGAGAAACAGAGAGAGAGATGAAATGCGACTATAACAAATACAACACTGTTTCTCCAAAAGACAGACAAATAAAAAAAAAAAAAAAAAAAAGAAAAAAAAAAAAAAAACAATCGCGCAATCACTTGACAAATCAATAAACTTTGGGAAACGCGCACAAAAGCTAAAAAAGTGCGAAGCAGCCCCCTTATAATAAAATAAGATGGCGGATTACGTCATGCATCTGAATGACAATTACCATTTTACATAAAGCCCCCAGCTTTCGATTGTGACAATTTGACGCGCACGTAAAAATACATTTATGCAGCGCGGTCACGTGTTGACACAAAAACTGTCCGTTAAAATATTTATGAAAACTGTCTCCGTTTCGCTGCATAATGTTTTTCCTCTCCCAATTTTATTATTATTTTTTTTTCTTTTCGTGCGAATGGGATTTTTTTTTTCTTTTTTGTTGGTAATGGTAAGACAGTTAAGGGTGAAATTTATGTAAAAGTCTCGTTCATATCAAATGGTTCTTTACAAAATTTGTATGTGTGTTACTGCGCGTGTAAATAATGTGCGGTATGTGTATGGACGGGTGAAAGGATAATGACAACGCACAATATCTTATATATATATATATATATATATATATATATATATATACATAAAGTATATATATGTATATAAATCATTACTTCATGGATGAAATGTGCTGCCCACAAAGTGTTCTCGTCACTGTTACACGCAGGGGGAAAAAATGTTCAGCACTCTAATTTACTGGCCTGATTGCTTATCAGTCAACGTCCATCTACGCCATAGCTTTCCGGGATTTTCAAACATTTGAGAAATGAACGATAATTGCTATTCCCAGATTTTTTACGTCGTTAGGATTTTTTTTTATTTATAAGGTTTTTTTATAAGATTTTTTTTATTTATATGATTTTTTTTGTTTATAAGATTTTTATATAAGATTTTTTATTTATAAGATGTATTTTATAAGATTTTTATTTATAAGATTTTTTTATGTATAAGATTTTTTTATAAGATTTTATATTTATAAGATTTTATTTATATGATTTTTTATTTTTGAGATTTTTTATTTAAGATTTTTTTATTTATAAGATTTTTTATAAGATATTTTTTATTTAAAGAAATATGATTCGTGCGGTGTACTTTCGTTTGAGAAACCAGCGACAGAAAGGAGAGAGAGAGAGAGAGGGGCATCAACACAAGCAAAACAGACAGACAGATGTAAATGCGAGATTTGGGGAGAGAAAGAAGGGGATTTCTTTAGTTTATTGTTATTAAAATTACAGAAAAAAATAACTTAGAATTATGTAAGTAGGATGAATCTGCATTTGCCGATCGACTTTTTTTTCGTGTTTCACTTTGAAACAAAAAATTCTCTCTCTCTCTCTCTCTCTCTCTCTCTCTCTCTCTCTCTCTCTCTAATATATACCTATCTGTCTATCTATCTATCTATCTATCTATCTGTCTGTTTATCTATCTATCTATCTATCTATCTATCTATCTATCTATATATATATATATATATATATATTTATATATAACACTCAGTGTCATTGGATTACAAAGAAAACGAATATCGCCAGTAATGAAGAATCAGGCTCAAAAAAATAAATTACAAATGACAGTGTATTTTCTTTCCTGTTAATATCTTGATAACTTCGTTATCGTCTCCTTTAATTAAGGCTTGTACGAGTAATTATAATTGTGGACCCTATGTTATTATTATTATTATTATTATTATTACTATTATGAGTGCTGTAGTTGTTGTTGTTGTTGTTGCTTCCTTTGTTGATGCAAGAGTTTCATTAGTATATTAATTACTGTCTAATTGCTGGTAGTACAGTTCTTGTTACGCTAATGCAATTTTTATAATTTATTCAGGCGTCATATTTACATTGCTCTTGTCTTTGTTCATTTTTCATGTATATTTTCTGTTCTTGTTCCTGTTCAGTAACAGTCAAATTGTATCTTTTGCTGTTTTTAATTAGTTATGCCACCTTTAATCACTGATTTTGAAGTCCCCAGTAGCGGGGTCAGTGCTTTCATTGCCTCTCACTCGCGGTGCACTGCAGGCATTACTAAAGGTTCTCTGCAGCGTCCCTTCGGCCCGTAGCTGCAACCCCTCTCATTCATTTTACTGTACCTCTGTTCATATTCTTTCTTCTATCTTACTTTCCATCCTCTCATAACAATTGATTCATTCTAGGATTGCTTGATTGTACACCTTTCAATCCTTTCTACTTTCAATTTTCCTTTCTGCGCTGAATGACCTCATAGGTCTCAGCGGTTGCTTATTCTATTCTATTGTGTATTCCATTCTATTCTGTTCTGATTATTGAGTCCATACCAATTTTTGTTAAGAAATATACCAAAAGAGTCCGGGTCAGGAAGTCCTGCTCTTTCCTAAGGGTTGTGTTCCCGTGTGTTGTTGTGTAATGCTGCCATCTACCGTCAGTCCTGGAAATTACTTGAGGATATCTGCTGCAGTAAAAATACTTCCGTCTGCTATCATTCTTTTCTGTTAGAAGTGATTCTTTCGTAGGGAATAACAGAGCAGGACCTTCAGAAGATTAATTAGTGGCAGGTGAGATTTTCATTAATTGTATAGGACGGTTTCGACATTGTAATAGTTTACTAACAGTCTTTGTATTAATAATAATAATAATAATAATAATAATAATAATAATAATAATAATAATAATAATAATATCCTTTATTTCAGCTCAAGGCCATATACGTGGAATATACAAAGTAGAGACAGTAATATACACAGTCTAGATACATGAGATAACATGATAAAAAATGATAAATCGGTAATAGCCACACAGTTGCTGAAGAAGTATAAAAAAATAGTATTCATAATAATGGTAATACCAGTAATAATATTGAGAATAATAGTAAAAAAAACACACACAGAAAATTATAACAATTAAAAAAAACAGATTGCATACAATTAATTTCCAGTTAGGGATCGTAGGTTGTTACAGAAGTCGACGTTTTGTCAAGGAAAGGTACTTTAGTCTTTAGGGTTTCTCATTAGATAGACTTAAAAATTATTTTCAAGACCATTGTAGGTCATTTTCAAAAGAATAACTTTCTCACAAAAATAGTCTCGGGTTACCGATTAATATGTTAGTCTGTTTCATCTATGACGAAAAAAGACCCATAAAACACTGTTTGTACTACAGTAAAAGACATTCATTTCATCTATATTTAATGATTAACCAACTTTGTTTATTTCTTGAAGTCCTTTGATTTACATAGTCTGTACCACTGATTATTTTTCAGGTTTGGGGAGGTCTGGCGTTTCGTCATATTCCGTCCATACCAGAATCATAGTGAACCTATTGGACTGTTGGTAAGTATTTTCCATTCAAAAGTAGAGGTGGGGAGCTTTCCTCTTTCGGTATACTAGAACCATACTTCCTTAAAATGGAAAACTGCAGTATCTGCAAAATTTTCGAAATTAACATGTGCCACCTATTGGTTTCGTGAAACACTAACACACAAGTTGCTGCAGTTTCAGAATGATTCTTCAGTGCTTTATTTAGGGGGTCCCATTTGCAGTATCTGCAAAATCAGTAGGAAGGCAAGGGAAAAACTGCAGTATCTACCATTTTTTCTCAGTTTTGTATTTTTGCAGATATACTGCAGTCTTCCATTTTAGGGCAGCATAATTATTCCACTACCCTTATGGAGTACGGTAGACTCTTTGTACCATGCTTCAAAAGGGGTACATACTCTTGATTAAATATTTTAACAAATACTACTTGGTGAGTGGAAAGCTTGGTGTTCTTTTCGATTTAATTTTTGGGGCTATTTAAGCTCGAGCGCATCTACAGTACTTTTGAAAGATCTGAGAACCTGCCGTACAATTCGAGCAGAACATCATTTTTTCTAAGCATTCCTGTTATAGTAAATTTCTAAGTTTCAATAAAATTCCTTTTAAATCTACGTTCAGAGAGGAATGTTTCACATTCAATGAAGAAGTTATTTTCACCAGCCTTGAATGTCGTGAATGAGCATTCAAAAATGTGTAGATTTATTCACAGAGTTAAGGATATCTTATATAATGAAGACAGGTGTACACCGCTCATTTCCAAAATATGTTTCGAACTGATACCCAAATTCTTTTAAATGGTCTTGTTCACAGTTCTTAAACTGCACAATTTTCAAATTCTTGAATTTAAACTTTAATTGTTCACATTAATTGAATTGTCTGCACATTTTTTAAAACTGAGTCCCCAGTGTTAGTCTATTCTCTGAAGAATGATTTTCAAGGTAATGTTCAATTAAAATATTATTATATAACTATCATTAGATTTGTTTAACCAATAAATTTTCCTTCCTTTGCAGGTTATGCAGTACTGCTGAGAGATAATTGAGCGTTGAGGGTATGCCAGAAAGATCTGAAATAAATGAAATTCCTGAGGCATAACAAATAGAACAATTGAAGATAGACTATCCCGGAATAAGCAGATTCTAACACTGTCTACCTTGAACTGAAAGTTAGTAAAAGTTTTAAGCAATCTGTTTACGTAGATATGACTGAAGTAGACTTTGCAATTTTTTATTTGAAGCTACTTGGTTAACAGGGAAGCCTTTGAAGTGTGAAATAGAGTTTTTTGTATTGGATAAAAGTACACGTACGGACGTTTTTAGATGCACGGTTTTTCCAGAATCGTTGAATTCACATTTTATCCCAAAAGCAAACGTAATAGAATATATTTATAAGGTTATAACTGAATTTTTGGACAACTCAAATTACTGGCAACTCAGATGTAGAAGAAGGAGAAAATCACATCCAACCCATAAAGAAGATGGAATTGAACCCATCGTACCAAAAAAAAAAAAAATCACCACTCAAATTAACCTGATTGCTTACACTTTTTTAAATAATTACTTGAATATTTTCCAGGACAAACAGTAATATTCATATTCTGAAGGCGATGTTGCAAGTATTGTGATAAGTGATGAGTTGGTTAGATTTTTTTTTTTTGTGTGTTAAGAAATAAAAAGGGATTAGGTGTCTGGAATCGGCCATCAGATTTTGTGTGTAAAAAGGTCGTGGAAAATTATGACTGTTTTTATTGTTTGTTTGAAAACATTTATTTAAAGAGCAAAATAATTGTTGAAAGTAGTCAAGAACAACAACAACAACAACAACAACAATAATAATAATAATAATAATAATAATAATAATAATAATAATAATAATTCAATTTTAATAGGTGCCTTTCCGGTAAGACTGATATTGTTTTTGGTGTTAATAATGAAACCTAAAAAGAATGAATTAAAAAAAAAGGGTGAATGACGCAACCGAAAGAGACAGGAGTCGAAAATCGAAAGCGAGAGAGAGAGAGAGAGAGAGAGAGAGAGAGAGAGAGAGAGAGAGAGAGAGAGAGAGAGAGAGAGGGATTAACATTCGAGGGGAATCGGAGAGGTTAAAAGGCACAGTCGCCAGGTAGTTTGACAAGGCGCAGCCTGCTACGAATTATTAACGGTTTTAACGATGACTCCGTCGAGTTGTTCTTTCAAAGGTGTTGCCCCCCAGGGACTGTGAATGATGTTGCAACCGCAAAACAAACCTGTGCAATAAAGAGTAGAGGGTTAATAGTGCGTGGAGCTTTATGGATTTTGCAAACTTCTTTAAGGAATCATTAATTTGTGTTATTTTTTTTTCTACGAAAATTCGACTGTAAGCTTAGCACTGGGACACTTTCAGTGGGAAGAGGGAGTTGGAGTGGTTGGACAGCAAGATTGAAGAAAGGAAGCGGAATGGAGGTAAAGTAAAAGGCTAGAAAGTGGGTGCAGCAACGGGCCAAAGGGATGCTGCAAACAGCCTCTAATAATGCCCACAGTGCACCACGCAAGGTGCACTGACTGTACTATACTCCTTAAAGGGATGATGATTTATCGAAAATTGTATAGAGGAAGTGATTTTACCTCCAACTGCTCCTAAAGACTTAGGGATAATTTGAAGGGCAATGAAACATCCTCTTAAATTCACCTTCTTGAATTTCACTATTTTGTTTTCAATAGCAAGATGTAGATACAAATGAAAGACTAACACCGTGACGCTCTCTCTCTCTCTCTCTCTCTCTCTCTCTCTCTCTCTCTCTCTCTCTCTCTCTCTCTCTCTCTCTCTCTCTGTTGAGAATAGAACTTAGGTCGATGAACTGTGGGGTCATTAATCTTTTTCTGCTAAATAAATCGCAAAATGGTGCATTACTTGACTCCGTGAGAATGAAATAAAACTTAAGGAATTGGCCTTATATATCTCGGTCATGGTTTGTACGTCACACATTAAAACGAATATGTTACCGCTGCGACGTGTGACATTAAAATAGAATCACTTGTGATTCTTAATCTGTCACAGATGTAACGGACTGATTGAAACTATTCGAAATGTTACGAAAAAATATCAATTCAATGTTCATGGTATTAGATTATAAAAAAAAAAAGTCGTTCACAGTACTATCAGAAAGGCGGATTGCACTGGTTTGGATAAAGTGAGAAAGATTGGGACTCCGTTGCTTTCATCCACAAATTCTCTGGAGTAGACGAAAATGGGGGAACCCATTTCAACAGAACTTGTGTCCAGTTGTTGTTCTAGAATCTAGATTAAACCAGCTATATGACGGGATGGGTTTTGCTCCCAGGAGCAACGCGTAGACTATTTTTTTTTTTTTTTATGAAGGCGAATGCTCTGGAGATAGTGTTTAATATAAAAAAACCTTAAGGCCTACTAGATTGGGCAGAGCAAAAGGATCGCTTGTCAACAAAGAGGTATGACTAAACCTAACATTAGTTCCACATTTCATGGAGTGTGGGGACGAGAGCAGAAGATTGTGAAATGTGTTTGGCAGAACCTGGCCAAATATTTACAAATTATGCTGTGTCCTTGTTATAATGTCCTGTGGGTGTCGCAGGCTGCATCAAAAGGCATACAAAACCTAGACATTATTCCATGATAAGAGACTGATTCTGGCTTTGTCTTTGAGCAATTAGGCTATTATAACCACACCAATGAAAATTAAGAATAAAAAAGTGCCCTTACGCAGATGCAAATGCATCACATACAGCCACAAAAATATGACATTTACGCAGTTGTATCTGCACATGCGCAGATGTGCTTGTCCTGCCCTGCATCACCATTGCCTCCCCCCAACCACCTCCCCCCACCCCCACCTCCTCCCCACCCCCTTTCCCTTCTCCGCATGCACCAAACTCCATGCTGACTTGTTGATTCTTCGCTATCTAAATACTTACCAGAATACGACACAGTACAGGGAAGGGAATCTATACCTCATATTCCACACGGGTCCCGTCCTGAATCATTGATGGCGCAAGGATATACCAAGCAAGCGTTAAGGTCCGGTGAGAGATCTTGCTAAAGTTGAACGATCATCTTCCCTCCAGGAAGTCTGGAGGCGCAGGTCATCTCTCTCTCTCTTGTTCTTCTTCGGTGGTATCTCCCACAGTTTTCCTTGAGCTTTCCTTTTGTTATCTCCCACGGTTCTCCTTGAGCTTTCCTTTTGTTATCTTCCAGAGATTTCAGTAATCGTATTTTTGTTATCTCCCACTGTTTTCCGTGGTGTTCTCTGTGTCGTATTTCCCACAGTGTGCACTAATCTTCTCTTTCGTTATTTCACACTGTTTTCCCTGGACTTCTCTTGTCTTATTTCCCACAGTTTTCCCTGGTCTTCCGTTGTGTCTTCCTTCCCACAGTTTTCACTCATCTTCTCTTTTGTTATTTCCCACAGTTTTCACTAATCTTATCTCTTGTTACTTCCCACTATTTTTCTTGGTCTTCTCTTGTCTTATTTCCCAGTTTTCACTCATCTTATCTTTTGTTATTTACCACAATTTTCACTAGTCTTCTGTTTCGTTACTTCCCACTGTTTTCCTTGGTCTTCCCTTGTCTCATTTCCCACAGTCTTCACTCATCTTCTCTTTTTGTTATTTCCCACTCTTTCCCTGGTCTTCTCTTTTGTTATTTCCCACGGTTTCACACATTTTTTTTTTTTTTGTTATTTCCCACAGTTTTCACTCCATCTTCTCTTTTGTTATTTTCCACTCTTTTCCCTAGTCTTCTCTTGTCTTATTTCCCATTCTTTTCCCTGATCTTCTCTTGTCTTATTTCCCGTTCTTTCCGTGGTCTTCTCTTTTGGTATTTCCCACTCTTTTCCCTGGTCTTCTCTTTTGTTATTTTCCACTCTTTTCACCTGGTCTTCTCTTTTGTTATTTCCCACTCTTTTCCCCTGGTGTTCTCTTTCGTTATTTCCCACTCTTTTCTGGTCTTCTTTTTGTTATTTCTCACTCTTTTCCTTTGTCTTCTCTTTTGTTATTCCCCACTCTTTTCACCTGGTCTTCTCTTTTGTTATTTCCCACTCTTTTCCGTGGTCTTCTCTTTTGTTATTTCCCACTCTTTTCCCTGGTCTTCTCTTTTGTTATTTCCCACTCTTTTCCCCTGGTGTTTTCTTTCATTATTTCCCACTCTTTTCCCTGGTCTTCTTTTTGTTATTTCCCACTCTTTTCCCTGGTCTTCTCTTTTGTTATTTCCTACTCTTTTCCCTGGTCTTCTCTTTTGTTATTTCCCACTCTTTTCCCTAGTCATCTCTTTTGTTATTTCCCATTCTTTTCCCTGGTCTTCTCTTTTGTTATTTTCCACTCTTTTCCCTGGTCTTTTCTTGTGCTATTTCCCACTGTTTTCCCTGGTCTTCTTTTTTGTTATTTCCCACTCTTTTCCCTGGTCTTCTCTTTTGTTATTTCCCACTCCCTTCCCTGGACTTCTTTTTGTTCTTTCCCACTCTTTTCCCTGGCCTTCTCTTTTGTTATTTCCCACTCTTTTCCCTGGTCTTCTCTTTTGTTATTTCCCCACTCTATTCCCTGGTCTTCTTTTTGTTCTTTCCCACTCTTTTCCCTGGTCTTCTCTTTTGTTATTTCCCATTCTTTTCCCTGGTCTTTTCTTTTGTTATTTCCCACTCTTTTCCCTGGTCTTCTCTTTTTTTATTTCCCACACTTTCCCATGGTCGTCTCTTTTATTATTTCCAACTCTTTTCCCTGGTCTTTTCTTTTGTTGTTTCCCACTCTTTTCCCTGGTCTTCTCTTTTGTTATTTCCCACTGTTTTCCCTGGTCTTCTCTTTTGTTATTTCCCACTCTTTTCCCTGGTCTTCTTTTTTTTTTATTTCCACCTCTTTTCTCTGGTCTTCTCTTTCGTTATTTCCCACTCTTTTCCCCTGGTTTTCTCTTTTGTTATTTTCCACTCTTTTCCCTGGTCTTTTCTTTTTTTTATTTCCCCATTCTTGTCCCTGGTCTTCTCTTTTGTTATTTCCCACTCTTTTCCCTGGTCTTTTCTTTTGTTATTTCCCACTCTATTCCCTGGTCTTTTCTTTTGTTATTTCCCACTCTTTTCCCTGGTCCTCTGTTTTGTTATTTCCCACTCTTTTCCATGGTCTTCTCTTTTGTTATTTCCCACTCTTTTCCCTGGTCTTCTTTTTGTTATTTCCCACTCTTTTTCCTGGTCTCCTCTTTTGTTATTTCCCACTCTTTTCCCTGGTCTTCTCTTTTGTTATCTCCCACTCTTTTCCCTGGTCTTCTGTTTTGTTTTTTCCCACTCTTTTCCCTGGTCTTCTCTTTTGTTTTTTCCCACTCTTTTCCTTGATCATCTCTTTTGTTATTTCGCACTCTTTTCCCTGGTCTTTTCTTTTTTCTTTTGTTATTTCCCACTCTTTTCCCTGGTCTTTTCTTTTGTTATTTCCCACTCTATTCCCTGGTCTTTTCTTTTGTTATTTCCCACTCTATTCCCTGGTCTTTTCTTTTGTTATTTCCCACTCTTTTCCCTGGTCCTCTGTTTTGTTATTTCCCACTCTTTTCCCTGGTCTTATTTTTTGTTATTACCCACTCCCTTCCCTGGTCTTCTTTTTGTTATTTCCCACTCTTTTCCCTGGTCCTCTGTTTTGTTATTTCCCACTCTTTTCCCTGGTCTTCTCTTTTGTTATTTCCCACTCTTTTCCCTGGTCTTCTCTTTTGTTTTTTCCCACTCTTTTCCCTGGTCTTCTCTATTGTTATTTCCCACTCTTTTCCCTGGTCTTCTCTTTTGTTATTTCCCTCTCTTTTCCCTGGTCTTCTCTTTTGTTATTTCCCACTGTTTTCCCTGGTCTTCTCTTTTGTTATTTACCACTGTTTTCCCTGGTCTTCTCTTTCGTTATTTCCCACTCTTTTCCCTGGTCTTCTCTTTTGTTACTTCCCACTCTTTTCCTTGATCATCTCTTTTGTTATTTCGCACTCTTTTCCCTGGTCTTTTCTTTTTTCTTTTGTTATTTCCCACTCTTTTCCATGGTCCTTTTTTTTGTTGTTTCCCATTCTTTTCCCAGATCTTCCCTTTTGTTATTTCGCACTCTTTTCCCTGCTCTTCTTTTTGTTATTTACCAGTTTTAACTCATCTTCTCTTTTATTATCTCACACAGTTTTCCTTGATCTTTACTTTTGCTTTCTCTTGCAGTGTTCCTTGATCTTCTCTTTGGTTATTTCCCACAGTTTTCACTCATCTTCTCTTTTGTTATTTCCCCGCTCTTTTCTCTGATCTTCTCTTTTGTTATTTCCCATAGTTTCACCTATCGTTTTTTGTTATTTCTCACAGTTTTCACTCATCTTCTCTTTTTTGCCATACAGTTTTTCCTGATCTTCTCTTTTGTAGAGGGAACCTTAGTTTTTAGGTAGAGGGAACTTTAGAATTTAAGTGGAGGAAACGTTGGTTTTTAGGTAGAGGGAACCTTAAATTTTAAGTAGAGGGAACCTTGGTTTTCAGGTAGAGGGAACCTTAGATTTTAAGTAGAGGGAACCTTAGTTTTAGGTAGAGGGAATCTTGGTTTTTAGGTAGAGGGAACTTTAGTGTTTAGGTAGAGGGAACCTTAGTATTTATGTAGAGAGAACCTTGGTTTTTAGGTAGAAGGAACCTTACTATTTAGGTAGAGGGAACCTTGGTTTTTAGGAGAGGGGGAGTCTTAGTATTTAGGAAGAGAGAACCTTGGTCCTTTGGTAGAAGGAACCTTAGTATTTAGGTAGAGGGAACCTTGGTTTTTAGGTAGAGGGAAACTTAGTATTTAAGTAGAGGGAATCTTAGTTTTTAGGTAGAGGTAACCTTAGTTTTTAGGTAGAGGGAACTTTGGTATGTAGGTAGTGGGAATTTTAGTTGTTAGGTAGAGAGAACCTTAGTGTTTATGTAGAGGAGACCTTGGTTGTTAGGTGAGGGAACCTTAGTATTTAGGTATAGGGAACCTTCGTCTTTAGGTAGAGGGAACCTTAGTATTTAAGTAGAGGGAACCTTAACACTTAGGTAGAAGAAACCTTGGTTAGGTAGAAGGAACCTTTTACTCAGCCTTACATTAAATGCTTTAGGTTCAAGAAAGCAAAATCCTTCTCAAAATAAGTAAATTTTTATTAAGCATAATATTTGATAGCAAATTCTGTAAAGAACTTTCTGCCTGGAGGATAAGTCGCCTCTTAAACTATAAGATTTCGTTTGGATCCTGACAAGCACCCGCTTTTGGTCAATAAAAGCAACTGCTCAAAGAAGTTGGACGACGGAGGAGGCTTGCACTCCCTTAGTGTTTTTGTTTACTTGTTCTACTTCACTGTCAACTACAGTGGTCTCTGCTTTACTCCTTCAAGCGTCTGTACATACATTCTCGGTCCTCCTCCTCCCTCCTCCCTAAAAGAGGATCACATTCGAAATGGTTCCCCAGAGGCGCGGCCCTTGCGATCCATCCCTCGATTAGAAACCCTTAAATATCTCCCTGGGACGAGAGGCCACATTATAATCAACCCTTGAAGGCGTTCGGAAGAAACTGTCGCAGGGGAACAGTACCAAAGAGGAGGAGGAGGAGGAGGAGGAGGAGGAGTAGGAAGCTGAAGCATATAACGTAGAGGCGGATTGGAAATTGATGGAGTCTTTGGGAATTGCGTTAATCGGCAAGAGTCCGGGGCCTTGAGCTTTCACGGTTCAAGCAGTCGTAACTAATGTATGAGAGAGAGGGAGAGGGGTGGGTCCTTGTTAATGTGGCTTGTCTTTGCAAATGTAACTTTGGTTCTCTGTGGAAAGCGTGTGGAAGTTTGTAGATCACTGGTAAAGAAAGAGAGAGAGATAGAGAGAGAGAGAGAGAGAGGTAGGTGGGTTCTTGTTATTGTGGCTTGTCTTTGCAAATGCAACTTTGGTTCTCTGTGGAAAGTGTGTGGATGTTTGTGGACCACTGGTAGAGAGAGAGAGAGAGAGAGAGAGAGAGAGAGCGAGCGAGAGAGAGGTGGGTTCTTGTTAATGTGGCTTGTCTTTGCATGTGCAACTTTGGTTCTCAGTGGGAAGTGTGTGGATGTTTGTAGATCAATGGTAAAGAGAGAGAGAGAGAAGTGGGTTCTTGTTAATGTGGCTTGTCCTTGCAAATGTAGCTGGTTCTCTGTGGGAAGCTTGTGGAAGTTTGTAGATCACTGTTAAGGAGAGAGAGAGAGAGAGAGAGAGAGAGAGAGAGAGAGAGAGAGAGAGAGAGAGAGAGAGAGAGAGAGAGAGGGTGGGGGAGTGGGTCCCTATTAATGTGGCTTGTCTTTACAAATGTAACTTTGGTTCTCTGTGGGAAGTGTGTGGATGTTTGTAGACCACTGGTAGAGAGAGAGAGAGAGAGAGAGAGAGAGAGAGAGAGAGAGAGAGAGAGACGAAGGGTGGGCGATAGAATGAGGAAATTTCTGGCCACTGTGGATTTGTATTCGTCTTTGTTGTATGTCACTGTAGTAGATTGTTATAATGTATGTGAATGCATGTAAAATACAAGCAGATGGATATGCAAATATGTGTGACTTCACTTTTTAGTTTCCTGTAAAAGAAAACTACTGAGATGGCTATTTGTCTGTCCGTCCGCACTTTTTCTGTCCGCCCTCAGATCTTAAAAACTACTGAGGCCAGAGGGCTGCAAATTGGTATGTTGATCATCCATCCTCCAATCATCAAACATACCAAACTGCAGCCCTCTGGCCTCAGTAGTTTTTATTTTATTTAAGGTTAAAGTTAGCCATAATGGTGCGTTTAGCAACGACATAGGACAGGCCACCACCGGGCCATGGTTAAAGTTTCGTGGGCCGCGGCTCATACAGCTTTGTACGGAAACCACCGAAAGATAGATCTATCTTCGGCGGCCTTGATTATACGCTATACAGAAAACTCAATTGCGCCGAAGAAACTTCGGCGCATGTTTTACATGTTACTGTATGTTGTAGGTTCTGTGTGGAAAGTCATTCTTATTCACTATCACACATTACCATCAACTCTGGGTAGGCTTTGGCTGAGGGTCCATGCCGGCATAAAGCAAGCTTAATCTGTTTCAGTCACTGGTAACCAATGGCTGGATGCATTAGCAGTTATGTATGGCTTGTGTGAATATTTCCTGTCTTATTGGCAAACGTGCTATCAGTTATAATGACTTTTGCTGGCACGACGCCTTGTTAATAAAACCAATCAGTCAGTTATGGTGAATTTGTAACGGTAATTCTGGTAACGGTGGAAAATCTGCGTAACTGAAGCCATAAACTGGGCTCCGTGACTTGAACACCAGTCACAGCTATTTCCCTGTATTGATAACTCGTCTTTGAAACAATGCGAATTCACAGTGAAACTATCCACTTGTTTGACGAAAGCATCACACGTGATAACTCAAATTACAGTTTACCAGAAGCTCCACGTATTGAAAATTGTTTCTGATGATGATAGTGTAACCGTATCAACAAGCATACAAGCAGTAAATGAAACCCGTCAACCGCCACAGTATATCCTTTTACACTTTTCGTTGCGATGAACTACCGCTATTTTCTTGGTATTACTGCCTATCAGTGTTGTCAGAACATTAGCTTGACATTTTAGTGTCATTGATGGCGTCTGAGTACTCGGTAACATTCTGGAATGACACTGCGAAAAATTACTGAGTTTTGTAAATTACGAAGTTTTTTTCTTATCCAGAAAATAATATAGTTTTAGGATAACCTTTCGACTTTAGTGGGGAATACTTTGAACAATTCAAGTAGTAAAAAATTTAACTAATTTAGTTACAAGAGTAGTACGCATTTTCACTACTTTAATCCCTATGATTCATATTCCTCACACCGTTGGACTGTGGAACAGCCTCCCAGAGGATGTTGTGCAATTGGAACTTCAGAATTCAAGCGAAGATGCAATGCATTACTATCTTAATACAATTCTGCTTGTATTTCAGTAATTTACTTACATTTTTTCTCTTAATCTATTAAATTGTTAATCTGTTTTTCTTTTTTTATGGGTTTCCTTTTTTGTATCTCCCATTACCTTCTGTCATTCCTTTCTAATGACCACCATATTCTTTGGTAGCTTGAATTTCAAGTCAGTGGCTCAATTGGGCTTGTTACATATGAATAGGGTTCATATTCTGAACAATAATAATAATAATAATAATAATAATAATAATAATAATAATAATAATAATAATAATACTATTACCATTACTACTACTACTACTGCTAATAATAATAATAATAATAATAATAATAATAATAATAATAATAATAATTTGAAATAACAAAAGAAACCGAAAATGGTACGGATGGGGTATTTCGTTTAATCTAACACTGTGTATATCTAGTATTTTACAAGGTTGTCGAATTGCTAGTATCTGTGTTCTGTAATTAAGCCTTTGAAGATATAAAGTTGTTAAAGAAAACGGGAGCATATGATTAGAAATATTTATGGCTTAGCTGGACAAAGGAAAAATTTAATCCTTCAAAATACTGGATATTTTTTTCAGACTTGTGAACACAACCAACATTTATGATGCAGGAAGCCATAAATGAGGCAATACGCTTTATATAATCTTAGTGTAATTATTGTTGCACAATTCAACGAGGAAAAAAGAACACTATTTATTAAGTGGCGTCATGTGGAGCATGGCAACTTGCAGCCTGATTACCACAAAAAATGTAAAAAATAAAAATATAAAAGCTGGCAGGCTGTTAAAGCTATCATTGATCTGTACAGGAAAATGATCACGCATATGGCTGCTGTAAAAATACCAAGAAATGGCTAAAAGTATTTGTATATACATATATGCCCCGTAGGGGGTTAGCGCCATCAGTGCACTCCATGCGGTACACTGTAGGCACTACTTGAGGTTGTTCGCAACGCCCCTTCGGCCCATAGCTGCAACCTCTTAAATTCTTTTTGCTGTACCTCCATTCATATTCATTCTTATATATTTCTTTCCACTCTCCCTTATCAGTTGTTTCATAGTGAAACTGCGAGGTATTCCTCCTGTTAAACCTTTCAGACCTTTCTTCTCTCAATTTCCCATTCAGCGCTGAATGACCTCATAGGTCCCAGCGCTTGGCTTTGGCCTAAATATTATCTTCCAATCTTATATACACATATGGCCCCCATGTAAAGAGCTAGCAAGTTAGTCTTGTGGCAGTGTCCTTTGTAGATGGAACCATTTTAGGATATTACTGCACATATTAAGGCTGCAACTAGCATCAATCTGTAAGGTCAGTACGGTGGATATGAAGGGCGAAGACTGCAAAGGTCACACTTCGTGCAAATAGATTTTCATATATTTAGGTCCGTGGTTTTCAACCTGTGGCCCACGGTGGGGCATGGGCAGTTCGGGGAGGAGTTGGGGGACCATGCCACGGACGTCTTCAAAATACTATTTAAAAAATGAAAAATAACTTACGGTAAATGTAGGCCAGGGCTTTCTTACATAAATGAAAAAGTGTAGTTTTAGTTTTGGTTACAATTCACAAAATTTATTTTCTGTAAATGCGGGCCATTTGCAGGCCAGTGCTTAATTTCATAAGTGGAAAAGTGTAATTTGAGTTTTGATTACAATGCATGTGATTTATTTACATTAAATGCAGGCCAGTGCCTTCTTTCATGAATGAAATGTATAACTAATAAAGTGTTCTGAAAAATAATTCCATAAATGAAAATGTAAAACTAATAAAGTGTTCTGAAAATGCTTTATAATAATCCTATTATCATCATTACACAATTGTGAAGGGCAGTGGGCCATGAGTATTCAGGGATGCCAAAAATGGGCCATGGGCACAAAAACGTTGAAAACCACTGCTTTAAGTCAAATGCGTGGAATCTCCGGCGTCTTTGAAGAATGTCAGTAATTGAAGTCAAAAATTCCTTTCCAGTTGTCAACTCAGACGTTCACTTCCTAAGGGAAACCCCGAAAAGGTTGAAGCAGCTTAAAACGGTTGCCTAGCAAAGGCGTTGTTTTTTTACTGAATGTATTTGTTTGTTTGTTACAGTTTCGATAAGAAATACTGTAGATACTAAAGATGATGAGATTTTAGAGCAATCGGGTATCAGGAATGAAGTTACATCAGTTTTATACCTACCCGGACCCATTCGCTACAGCGCTAAAAAGAGTGTATTTGGGAGTTGAGTGCTTTGAAAAAAGTTACGTCGGTGATAAGGTGATACCACGAGTGCCTTGGTGAAAAGGTGGTGTTGCGGGGATGCTGGTGACAAGGTGTTTTTTACGTGGGTGCCAATGGAAAAGGGATGATGATGTTGAGATGGTGTTGGTGAAGAGTGTGTTACTGCATGCGAAAACAAGTAAAAAATGCGCCGAAGGTTTTTCTGCGCAATCGAGTTTTCTGTACAGCGTGTAATCGAGGCCACCGAAAATAGATCTGTCTTTCGGTGGTCTCGGTATAATGCTGTGTGAACCCCGGCCATGAAACTTTAACCACGGGCAGTTGGTGGCCTGTCCTATATCATTGCCAGAAGCACGATTATGGCTAACTTTAACCTTAACTAAAATAAATCTACCAAGGCTAGAGACCTGCAATTTTGTATGTTTGATGATTGGAGGAAGGATGATCAACATACTAATTTGCAGTCATCTAGCCTCCGTAGTTTTTAAGATCTGAGGGCGGACAGAAAAAAGTGCGGACAGAATACAGTGCGTACTGACAGACAAAACCGGCACAACAGTTTTCTTTTACAGAAAACTAAAACTGAAGTCACGAGCGTGTTGGTGAAAACGTGTTGCGGGTGTTAAGGTGAAAAGAAGACATTAGTGGTAAGGTGAAAGATGGTGTTACATTTGGTTACAACTAGAGTTACGAAAGTGTTGGTGAAAGACCGGCATTTTTAGGGTGTTGGTGAGAAGGTGGTGTTGCAGGGGTGTTGATGAAAAAGTTATTTGACGGGGGTGTTGGTGAGATGAAGAGGAATAATTGGACTATATTAGAGTGCTGAAGAAAGGTTGTCACGACAGCGTTTGTCAGAAAGTAGTCACGAAATTGTCGTTCAATTAAATGTTATATACGAGTATGCAGGAGAATGGAAGGAATGCAGAGTTTAGGCTAAAGGCCAAGCGCTGGGACCTATGAGGTCGGTCAGCACTGGAATAGAAATTGAAAGTAGGCAGGTTTGGAAGGTGTAACAGGGGGAAAACCTCGCAGTTGCACTTTGAAATAATTGTTAGGAGAGGGTGGATAGCAAAATAGAAGAAAGACAATATGAATGGAGGTACAGTAAAAGGAAAGAAATGGGTTGCGGCTAGGGGGATAAGGGACGCTGCAAAGATCCATTAGTAATGCCTACAGTGCACCCCATGAGGTGTAAGAGAAAGTAGCCATGGAATGGTGATAGAGGAATGACGGTAGAGAAGGGAGAGGAAAAGGAGCACTGTCCAGCCGATGGAAGAGTCCTGGGGTCCACACTAGGTCAAGCATTTACACCTGGCATAAAATCAGTTTAATCTACAAAAAAAAACAACCAACTAACCAAGTTGGTTAGTTTTCAAGACGGGTGACAAAAGAGAGGGCTGCGTCTATGTGCTGCAAAAGTTCTCTCCGACAGATGAATCCTTAAAAGCCTTCATACTCCTTGCAAACGCGAGGAAGATGGAAGACGAAAGAGGCGTTTCCGCGATTTGCAAGGTTTCTCCGGAAGGTTTAAAACTGCTGCTGCTTAAACCCCAGCTGGCGACGCGAAAGTTAGTCATCATTCTCGAGGTGTTTTCCCCTCGAGTTTGAGCTTTTTTTTGGGGGGGTAACTTTCAGCGTCATCTTGGTACAGACTTTGCATCGAGTACCTGTTATACATACATATATATATATATATATATATATATATATATATATATATATATATATATATATATATATATATATATATATATATATATATATATAATTGTAATTGGTGCAGTGCAGTCTACAATCCACTGCAATCCAGTACATCTTCGGTAATTAAAAGCAAGTGGAAAAATCACATCACTGCTCTGTGAAGATAATCTATTTATTCTATGAAGTTTAGGCTTTCAAGCCGTGCACTGAACCACTTTCGGCCTTTCAGCTTTTCATACAGTGAAAAGAGATCTAGAAAATAATGGAGATGAAGTACAGGAGTCTAAAGGCGGGGGTTAGTGCCGTCAGTGCTCCTCACACGGTGAACTGTAGGCCATACTTAAGGCTCTTTGCAGCGTCCCTTCGGCTGCAACCCGTTTCATTTCTTTTACTGAACCTCTGTCTTTCTTCCATCTCGCTATCCATCCTCTCCTGACGCTTGTTCCATAGTGCAACTACGAGGTTTTCCTCCTGTTACACCTTATAAACCTCTTACTCTCAATTCCCCTTTCAGCGTTGAATGACCTCATAGGTCCCAGCGCCTGGCCATTGGCCTAAATTCTATAGTCTATTCTATTCACGAGGTCATAGTTAGAGAGGCCAGACAGCAAGATGGAAGAAAGGAAACAGGAATGGAGGTGAGGTAATAAGGAAATAGTTAAATTTGTTCAGAGATGAATCTCGGCCCCTCCCCCAGAAGCCCCACCAACGGGGTCCTTACCGAAATCCTGGCTACGCCCTTGCGTTAAAAGGATCTCCTCTGTTGCAACGCAATTTGTTGCAGAATTGTGAGAAGTAAAAAAAAAAATAAAAAATGCGCCATAGTTTCTTCAGCTCAATCGAGTGTTCTGTACAGCATATAACCAAGGCCAGTGAAATTCGATCTATCTTTCGGTGGTCTCGGTATAATGCTGTATGAGCCGCGGCCCATGAAACTCTCAGCCGGCCATGGTGGCCTGTCCTATATCGTTGCTTGATGCACGATGATGGCTAAATTTAACCTCAAGTAAAATAAAAACAGCTAAGGCTAGAGGGCTGCAATTTGGTATGTTTGATGATTGGAGGTTGGATGATCAACATACCAATTGGCAGCCCTCTAGCCTCAGTAGTTTTTAAGAATTGAGGGCGGACAGTTAAAAGTGCGGACGGATAGACAAAGCCAGCACGATAGTTTTCTGAAGAGTAAATATTTCCTTGGATATTTTTGGGCTTCTTAATGCAAACCAAGTTCAGTAAGAACCAGGTGCATCATTTAGATGAATGATGTTCTAGTCTGTGTTCTTACACATTCATTATTAAAAAAAAATAAAATAGCGATTTGCAAGAGAGCAAGGTACGCTTTAGACTTCTCTTATATAATTAATGTAAACGTCTTTCAAACTGTATATTTTGAGTAATTTAGGCAACTGGTATAAAAAAATATTGAAGGAAGATTTTATCAGATATATACTGGTCGACAAATGTCAAGAAAAAAAAACAATAAAAATAAATAAACACTAGTGTGAACGTCAGATTTCTGAAAGCCTCTATACGTAACTGGTGGCATTCTTGTTAATTTCATGTTAGAATTTCCTATAGAATTTTCCTATATACCTCTATAACTTATAGATATAAGCTTTCTCAAACAGACGCGATTCAATGATTTGAGCTTTTTGAAATTATATTTTTCATTACTTTTTATCTCGCTATTGTTGCTTTATTAGTCTTGACTGCAGTCTTCCTCTCACAGCAACAGTAGGAATAATAATAATAATAATAATAATAATAATAATAATAATAATAAAGAACTCGTAAATACTCGATTTGCTCACACTTTTATTTCTACGTTCTAGTAATTGATAATTTATTTATTTATTAGTTTTTGTTATAATTTCTATTTTAAACAGTGAATCCGAACGGAAAATACCCCTAATGCCCTTAACCTCTCGATTAACTCAAACTTTTTCTATATACTTATTTACTTATTATTTATTTATCTATTTAATTATTTTCTATTATTTTCTTTTTGCTATGCATTCTTCTCTAACCACTGAATCGATCGGGAAATAAAAACATCACTAGTCCTCGTGGTATGGGAACCAAAATATATTTAGTTGCTGTGAAGTCGCTTGTATTACATTGTATAACATTTGTAATAAATACAACGTACAAATCAAAAAAGTTTTTAACCAGCCAGACCTTGCAGCGGTTAGATCCTAGTGAGACAGCAGCCGACATGTAATTTAAAAGAACTTGCCAGTCTGACAACACCCCAGTTTCTGCAGTTCGTTGGCTGTTCTCACAAAGGAAACCTTTGTAATCCTGGCGTTGTTTTCTCGTTTCCCTACTGTTATCAGTCATTATTATCATTATCATAAATGTAAGTATTATCATTAACGTCATGACAAAAACTATCGCCTTTCAGGTAGCTCTTGCGAATTCCACGGTCGAGATGAACTTAGCTCTCGACCTCACCTTAGCGCCAGCTTAAGCATAAGGAACACTTAGTGTCAATGAAAGGGCTCCTCCCGGACCGAAGAATTGGAGTTGGTCTTCGGTCTGCAATTACCTCGCCACTCATATGAGACCCCGTACTTAAAAAATTTGGTTGGGATTGTGAGAAGCGGCCCCCCCACTTGGTTTCACCGAATCATGCACAGAGCGTCGCCTTTTAGTTACTTTTCTCTCTCTCTCTCTCTCTCTCTCTCTCTCTCTCTCTCTCTCTCGCATTCTGTAATTCGCATGCGCATTCGCATTTGACCTTGAATAAGTATGTAGTCATGAATTTTTTTCTGGGATGCTTCCAGGCAACATAATGCTTGCATGATATACTTTACGCCTCTCTCTCTCTCTCTCTCTCTCTCTCTCTCTCTCTCTCTCTCTCTCTCTCTCTCTCTCTCTCTCTCTCTCTCTCTATATATATATATATATATATATATATATATATATATATATATATATATATATATATATATATATATATATATATATATATATATATATTATATATATATATATATATATATATATATATATATATATATATATATATATATATATTATATTATATATATATACATATGTATATTATATATATGTATATATGTATTTTATATATATATATATATGCTTAAAATATCACAGTAGATGCACGTGACTTCAGTGTATAAGCGAATCCCACAGGAATCCTGTGGGATTTGCATATATCTATTTATGAAGATAAAAAGGCCCATAAAACACTGTTTGAACGTTGCAACCATATATTTCGAGCACTTCCTTCTCTGCCCCTGTTCACTGGTAAAATATGGACAGATGAAACGTGCAAGAGTTCAACTGTCCATATTTTACCAGTGGACAGGGGCACAGAAGGAAGTGCTCGAAATATATGGTTGCAACGCTCAAACAGTGTTTTATGGGCCTTTTTATCTTCATATTATACAGTGGTATTACAGTAAAAGACATTCACGTATGTATATATATATATATATATATATATATATATATATATATGTGTGTGTGTGTGTGTGTGTGTGTGTGTGTATGTATATATATATGTATATATGACGCTGCTAATGTTCTGCAAGTTCTCTGCAATGAAGATTCACGACATGACAGAAGCGGTACATCATTCTTGGAGATTTCAGTTTCTGATAAGGAAACACAGCAGCTGTCTTCTAGCAACTCACGAGAGCGAGGGTAGAACCTCAGAATCCGTAACTATGCACAGCTGGGGGCGCGCCTCTGTGACGTCCATTACCTGAAGCCTTGGCATTAGCGAAAAGTACTCACACCAATATAGTCACTGCTCAATTGCGACAGCTGTTCTGTAAATGTCCATGAGCAGGTTGCTTTAGCTTTTCTGATTTTTGTTGATGTTTGTGCGTCTCTGCATTACTTATTTTTTGGTTTTATTGGCTGATATCCATTTGCTGTTTCCTATCTCATTTTATTTCATCGTCTCTCAGGGTGTTTTCAGAATGAACACTGACTCTTTTTGCATGATAATATTAATGATTTCATATAACGTGTTTGGATTGAATCCAGGACCTCTCGCTTGAGAGACGAGGGCACTACTATTCAAATCACAAAGGCCATGCGTGAAGGAATGTGGAAGTGAAGCAATTGCACATTACCCAAAGAAGTTACTTGGGCTAGTGCCACACATTGCTTACCAGCGAGTTTTACCCAACTTCTCAACCACCAGTGACCTGTTTCCTCTTTTTGTTTGCTTAATTGGTTCCTTATTACCGACTTTATTTATGGTGTTCATTATTTCAGGTTTGATTTTGACTTGAGCTGCTTCACGTTATCATTTTGACCTGACACATTCTCTGTGTAGGGTCAACTTACTCTGTTCTCCATTTTCAGTGTGTTCAAGCTGAAGTCCAGTATGTTGGGCTTAAGTCTTTTTTTTTTTTTATTCCAAGCCACATAACATCGGCCATTTCAACCCTACCCTAACTCAAACTAACTAACTTAACCTAAGCTAGACTAACATTAAACTAACCTTATTTAAACTAACCCAATTTCACTTATACTAAGCTAACCTCAACCTCACCTAACTTAAACTAACCTAACTGAAGCCAAGCTAAACTAAACCTAACATAACTTCTTAAGCTAAGCTAACCTAAACCTAACCCAAACTTCAGCTAACCTAACTTAACTTAAGCCAAGCTAAACTAAACCTAACCTAACTTAAGCTAAGCTAACCTAAACCTAACCCAAACTTCAGCTAACCTAACTTAACTTAATCTAAGCTAACCTAAACCTAACCTAATTTAAGCCTAACCCAACATAACTTAACTGAAGCTAAAGTAAACCTAACCTAACTTAAACTCAAATAAACCTAATCTAATGTCACCTAACCTAATCTTACTTAGCAACCAGAATACCCGGGGCCGAAATTATTTGGTGCTTACATGACCTGATCCCCTTTTAGTTAATCGCTTGTCACAAAATAGTCAATTTTTAGAGATCCCTTTCTTCAGATAGGGCTCAGCCTGCTCATTCATATAGATTTTATCAGTTTCCTACTGTCACTTAAGATTTTACTGGTTTTACTGGACCCTTTCTGGTCACTGTTTTAGATATGGTGTTACAGAAAACCATTTCTTATCTTTAGTTTTGAATAGTGTTATGGCCATATACACATATGTTTATGACCTCTGATGGTGTGATACTAATTTGAGAAACCAATTAGCACTCACATTCCAAACGCTGTGGCCAAAGGTGAACCAGCTATGCAACAAAGAATTCTAAATGTTGAGGCCAAAGGTAAACCTGCTATGCAAAAAAGAATTCTAAATGTTGGGCAAAGGTGAACCCGCTATGCAACAAAGAATTCTAAATGCTGAGGCCAAAGTTCAACCTGCTATGCAACAAAGAGTTCTAAATGCTGAGGCCAAAGGTGAAACTGCTATGCAATAAAGAATTCTAAATGCTGAGGCCAAAGGTGAACCTGTTATGCAACAAAGATTCTAAATGCTGAGGCTAAAGGTTAACCTGCTGTGCAACAAAGAATTCTAAATGTTGAGGCCAAAGGTGAACCTGCTATGCAACAAAGAATTCTAAATGTTGAGGCCAAAGGTGAAACTGCTATGTAACAAAGAATTCTAAATGTTAAGGCCAAAGGTGAACCTGCTATGCAACAAAGAATTCTAAATGATGAGGCCAAAGGTGAACCTGCTATGCAACAAAGAACTCTAAATGATGAGGCCAAAGGTGAAGCTGCTATGTAACAAAGAATTCTAAATGTTAAGGCCAAAGGTGAACCTGCTATGCAACAAAGAATTCTAAATGTTAGGGACAAAGGTGAACCTGCTATGCAACAAAGAATTCTAAATGTTAAGGCCGAAGGTGAACCTGCTATGCAACAAAGATTCTAAATGCTGAGGCTAAAGGTGAACCTGCTATTCAACAAAGAATTCGAAATGTAGAGGCCAAAGGTGAACCTGCTATGCAACAAAGATTCTAAATGCTGAGGCTAAAGGTTAACCTGCTATTCAACAAAGAATTCTAAATGTTGAGGCCAAAGGTGAACCTGCTATGCAACAAAGAATTCTAAATGTTGAGGCCAAAGGTGAACCTGCTATGCAACAAAGAATTCTAAATGTTGAGGCCAAAGGTGAACCTGCTATGCAATAAAGAATTCTAAATGTTGATGTCAAAGGTGAACCTGCTATGCAACAAAGAATTCTAAATGTTGAGGCCAAAGGTGAACCTGCTATGCAACAAAGATTCTAAATGCTGAGGCTAAAGGTTAACCTGCTATGCAACAAAGAATTCTAAATGTTGAGGCCAAAGGTGAACCTGCTATGCAACAAAGAATTCTAAATGTTGAGGCCAAAGGTGAAACTGCTATGCAACAAAGAATTCTAAATGTTAAGGTCAAAGGTGAACCTGCTATTCAACAAAGAATTCTAAATGTTGCAGCCAATGGTGAACCCGCTATGCAACAAAGAATTCTAAATGTTAAGGACAAAGGTGAACATGCTATGCAACAAGGAATTCTAAATGTTAAGGCCAAAGCTGAACCTGGTACGCAACAAAGAATTCTAAATGTTGAGGCCAGAGGTGAACCTGCTATGCAACAAAGAATTCTAAATGTTGAGGTCAAAGGTGAACCTGCTACGCAACAAAGAATTCTAAATGTTGAGGCCAGAGGTGAACCTGCTTTGCAACAAAGAATTCTAAATGTTGAGGGCCAAAGGTGAACCTGCTACGCAAAAAAGAAGACATTTTTTATTTTTTTTGGCTTCATAGATTTAGTTGTACTCACAAAATAATCTCATCAACGAAGTGCCAAGTTTCTGTGCAGACAGTAACGTTTAGTGCTACTTAGTTTTATGTAATGTACTGTACATCATGTACATGTTGCAGAAAATTTTAATGTTAAGTTACTTAAGAGGTTCAACCTGTCTGTAATAATACTGAATGAGCTTACATTTCAAACCAGAAGAGAATCAACGCAAACTTCTTGCATGAGAAATAAATTATACCATAACACATTTACTCATATTTGTACAGTTTTTGTCCTGTTTACTCCTCATTCGTTTTACACGATTCTATCTATATTTATATTACATTAGCGAATAATCCCATGTAAGCAGCAGGAGAGCAGGTTGAGATCTATGTTGGAAACTGGAAAGTGTAGGGAGCGGATACCTGTGTTCCCTATTGGGAAAGGAATGAGGGAGTAGACAAGTTTGTTAGACCATGGACAGGGAGGTTGGGAGAGGGGTGGGGTAGCCCCCGTTTGAAGGAAAAGAGGCTTATTTTCCAGGAAGTGGACGGCAGAGGGTGGCGGAGACTCAAGCCCAGCCTCACGTTCGGTGAGGCTTCACCTTCCCAAATAAGGAAGGAAGGATAGGATAAGGGTTATTTGGGGTTGGGGAAGGGCCAAGCTACCCTATTGGGGATGGGGGGAACGGCTAAGCTTCCCCCCACCATGGGCCTTGGACTGCATTAGACATCTAGTTAACTCGGTCATATGTCATCACATTGTGACGTGCTTGAAAAGGAGAGGCGTTCCGAAGATTGTTCGAGAATTTGGTTCATCTTTTTCTAATTCCAGGGTGGAATGTTTTGCATTTTAATGAATATCAAAATAAGTCTATGATTCTCTGAAGCGCTGTTAGGGTAATTTGAAAGCTATTATATTCGAAATTAAAAAGGAAACACGTCATGGTGTTTTGTCTTATCATGGTATCAACTTTTCCTTCGCATTGCTTTTTGAAATAGTCTTTGCACAATCAAATATGCCATGACAGAGCTCAGATGCAATAATCAGCAAATCTAACCTTATACACAATCTGTATACATTATATACAATCAGTATATACATTATAAATGTTCCGCTGCACAGCAAAGTTCATTGTAAGTCTTCGTTTATTTGTCGAAATTCTATGCAAATTTTCCAATTGAATAAATGAATATATCGAAAAAAGGAAAAAGTGAAAGATGTATACCATATATATATAAATTATATATATATATATATATATATATATATATATATATATATATATATATATATATATATATTATGAAATGTTAGAAGGGATTTTGGCAAAAACTGAGACTTTGTCTAAAGGCAGTAGGAAGTCATCCCAGAGAATGGTGAAAGAGGTGGATGTAGGAGACAGACTAATTGACAGTAAATTTAAATTACAATGTGTCTACACCATTCATGGGTGCGGCGGAATGATTTATTTTAGGCATGAATGTAAGCATGGAAACGATTTATGTGTCCAAGTGTTTATGAATTAATATCATCTGTAGTGGGAAAATGCCTTGAGTGAAATCAGGTGGAAATTTTGCAAAGTTGTTGATGTACTGAATAATTGCCAAAAAAAAGAAAGATTCACTAAGCACTCCTAGAATAATGAGCCAGGCCTTTTATTAGCTATTCTATTGCAGCCTAATGAATGTCCAAAACAGGAAGTGATAACTTGTGTAAATGACGACATTTGAAGGAGTTACTGTAATGGCTGCCGAAATTTAGTAATTTTCTTTTTGGCCATGTTGAGAGAACGGGAGAGTCATGAAATAGGATCTTTACTAAGATTTAGAAAGAAAGCTGAGAAATAGGTGTTTTGATGACCTGTACGAAATTGATTCCGTAACAAAAATGTAGATATTCATGCTTAATTTTGCTTTCATGTACATGTCAGATACATATTTTAACCGTCCATCCAATCAAGCATTCGCAGGCAATATATGCATTATATAAAATTGAATAAATAAATAAATAAATATATATATATATATATATATATATATATATATATATATATAATATATATATATATATATATATTATATATATATATATATATATATATATATATATATATATATATATATATATATATATATATATATATATACATACATACATACAGAGACAGACAGACAGACAGACAGACAGACAGAGAATAATACATACGAATGAGTGCTAACTATAACAGATTTCTTGCATACTAAAGATTACTCCAGCAGACAGGACATTCTTGTCTTAGCAGCACTGATATTCAGATAAAGCCTTCTTCATTTCCACCAACAAGAGCTGGCGATTCGATCTTTCTTCATCTTCTTCTTCTTCTTCTTCTTCCGGTTGTCCATCTGCCATGAAATTTACCTCCTCCTGCTTCCCATAACGCACAACAAACACGTACTGGCCGCCGTAACCCCATTACTAGTTTTTCTCCTCCCGTTAAGGACGCTAATTGCCGAATGTTCTGCTGATGTAAATACAATTGTCCCAATTACCCAATTACTGGAATGTCCCGATAAGCTTCTCATGCGCTTGTCTTCTTAACCTCATTAGGCGAGCACCGAGTAATTGCTTTTGCCGTCGGGAGCGAGAGACAAAAAAAGGGCCTTCATCCAATAATTAAAGACGTAAGGGAAACGCATGGCCGCTGCTGGTTCCAGCGACTGGAAGCTACCTTATTCCAGTATGTTTCAAAGACGTAATAGAAAGTCATGACCGCTCACTCTTCCAGCAACTGGAAGTTACCCCGTTACAGTATGTTTCAAAGAGGTAATGGGAAGGCTTGGTCTCTGACTTCCAGCGACTGCAAGCTACCCTCTTCCAGTAGGTTTCAAAGACGTAATAGAAAAGTATGGCTGTTGACTGTTCTAGCAGCTGGAAGTTGCCCTCTTCCAGTATGTTTCAAAGACGTAATGGAAAAATGTGGTCTGTGACTATTCCAGCAACTGGAAGTTACCCCACTCCAGTATGCTTCAGAGACGTAATGGAAAGGTGTAACCTCTGACTCTTCCCGTGACCGGAAGCTACCCTCTTCCA